>UESW01003385.1:0-40119 GCA_900491605.1 Calamus simplicifolius
TGGTTATTTAATTGGTTCCGTTCGCTTACCTAGTAAGCAACGGGGGACCCCACTGACCTTATCCTTAACTGGCTAGTTGATCAGCTAATTTTTGATTTAGAGGGCTCCAAGGTAGTTTTGAAAGTTAGGAGCTATCTAGATCTAGGTTAAGCATAGAGTAAAGAATCTAATCTTTATTAACTTGATTGCTAATAATTATTAAACCCTAACTAAATTATTCTTCATTGCTTTTAGTTCTAAGAATCTTTTAGAATATTTTCTTTAGAATACTCTTCTTTCTCTTCCATTACATTAGTTAAAAAAAAGAGAACTGAATTACTGTTTGCTTTAGAATATATTGGTAGCTAGGGTGTATGCTTGATCGTCGATCGTTACAACCCAACCTCATACCCTTGGATCATGAAATAGAGAGAACTTGTGGAGCAAACAAAGCACGCATTATGGATCTTAATCAAGAAAACAATCCATCACGTCAATTGAAGGAGTACTTCATCCCTTCATAATATACTTGCCATGCATACAAGTACCCCCAATAGAGGCTGTCCAATATGAAATTAAGTCTAGTGTAATCCAAATGTTACCAGCTTTCCATGGACTTACAAATGAAGATCCCTATAAACACTTAGATGAATTCTTGGAAATTTGCTCAACTGTCAAGATTCAAAATTTCTCCGATGAGGCACTTAGGCTTAAGTTATTCTCTTTCTCTCTAAAAGATAAAGCTAAGTATTAGTTAAAGTCACTAGACACTGTTATAATTTCAACTTGGGACAACTTCAGAGGAAATTTCTTAAGAAATACTTTTCTATAGGAAAAACGAATCAAATCGAAAAAGCCATAACCAGTTTTTTCCAGTTAGAAAAAGAAATGTTTCATGAAACATGGGAGAGATTAAAAGAATTAACTAGAAATGTCCACATCATGCAATACCTAAATGGCAGTTAGTGCAATATTTTTATGATGGATTGTCAGAAAGGGACCGACAAATGGCGGATGCCTCATGTGGAATAATATTTGTGCTAAAAAATGAATATGAGGCATGACAGCTTTTTAAAACTCTAAGTGAAAATTCCTTTCTGTTGGCCCAGATGACAACCCAAGAGGGGGGGGGGGGGGGTGAATTGGGTTCTTTAAAAATTAGCCTTTTAAAAATGTTTGCTTAATAAGAATGAAGGCAATAGCAAAGCAAATACAAAGTGCAGTGAATAAAACAAAGATAGAGAAAGAGTCAATGGAAGCACGGCAAACACAAAGATTTATAATGGTTCGGTGTATCCAACACCTACGTCCACTCCCAAGATTCACTTGGGTCCACACTATAATCACCTAGATTACAGCAGAGTTGTTTTACAAGCTCACAACTCAAACTTGTTGTTTTTCCGGGATCACAACGAACCCAGCTGGTTTTTAAGGGCTCACCAGCACAAAAACCCTAACCCAAGCTTTACCAAGCTTGTACCGAGGTAAGACTACCTCCTCTAGTTCAATCCCCCAGATTGAACTAGACACAAGGAATAAAAGTATTGTTTTTCAGTTACAAAGCTCCTCAATGAGCAGATAAACAAATATATAAATGAAGTTTAGAAAAGCTTGATTTGTAGTTGGTTGGCTTTGAGCTTTTCTTCTTTTCCTCTTTTCCTCAACTCCTTTGAAGTGTAGAATCGGGCCTCAGCTAGGATTCTTCACGGAATGTATGTTGGAGTTGATTTGAGCTTTTCCTCTTTTCTTTGAGTGTTGAAAATCACTTGAGATGCTCTTGAATAGCTCTTGGATTTTCTTCTGAAGCTTCCTTGGATTGTTGAGCTTGAACACAGAAGGAGCTTCCTTTGATTTCACACTCTTTCTTTCACTCTATTTTGAATCACGGATTTTTTCAAATGAAGCTCTGTTTTTTCGATTTTTCTTTTCTTTTCTCTTGAAATGAATATCTCTCTATTTGTATATGTTTTGATTTGAAAACGGCTTCTCTATTTATAGATTCTGCAAAAATATAGCCGTTAGAAACAAAGAAAAATAGCCGTTAATTAAAAATCTTACCGTTGACGCTGAGTTGGCATTCGGAAAAATTTTGCCCAGATTTGCTGGAGTCGACTCCTGCTTTCCGCGAGTCGGCTCGAGGTCGTGATACAAAAATAGAAATGTTCAGAAAGTCAAAGGGTTGACTCATCAAAAATGAAGTGTCGACTCCTGACAGTCGGGGGTCGACTCATGAAAAGTTGGGGGTCGACTCACGAAATGCTCAGAAAAACACACCTCTGGTGTCTAAGCGGAGTCGACTCGCACAGTCATGGAGTCGGCTCGACAGAATCGGGGGTCGACTCGAGAAATTGCATGGGTCGACTCGAGACAGACAGTCATTTCTGTACTCTGAGTGGAGTCGACTCTGAAACTCAAGAGTCGGCTCCGGAACGTATCAAAAATCAGAAAGTTTTCTGATTGACTTTAAATTCATTCCAGATTTATTTTAAATCATTATTTTGACTTGAATATAATAAAATTGACATTAAGAATCAATTCAAGAAATGTTCCAAAAACTCATTGATTAAAATATTAAGTATTGAATTTCTTTTTGAAAGCTTAAACATTGAACTTGAAGTTACTTTCAATTTGATTAAAGTTATACTTTAACATTCTCATTCATTGTTCTAGATAAATTCATTGCTCATGTAAATAAACTCATTACATCTTTTAATGTGCACATGGCTTTTGGTAATCATCAAAATCAATAAGATTGGAGCATATAATATTTCAAACACTCCCCAACAATCTCCCCCTTTTTGATGATGACAAAAACATTGAGTTTATGCATGATTGATTCATGAATTTATTTTGATTTCATAGTTAGGCTTAGGCTCCCCCTGAATGAGGTAGCTTCCCCTATGAAACTCAAATAAATATCCCATTCATTCAATTATTTATTTCATTAATTAATTAATTTTTCTCATATGCATATACAGTTATAAAACTATAAAACTCTCCCCCTTTTTTGTTATCAACAAAAAGGTAGAGAAGCATTAAACATAGTCATTTATTCATTCATTCAAGATATGATTTACCAAAATCATTCATTCATTGATAATAGGAAGAAATACATGAGTATTCAAAATAGATAATTCATTACATCAAAGTGTCTAATACATCAAAGTGTCTAATACATTGATACCAAAATGTAAAACATAACATTAACTTCAATACATTGCAAGGACTGAGTATCTAATACATTAAAAGTGAGTCCTAACAATCCTAGTCAAATGATCAATTATGTTTTTCATTCCATCAGTTTGTATCTTCACATAGTCTTTTAGTCTCTCATCCACAAAGGTGCAAGCAGTCAAAATTTTATCTTGAAGCTCAGCATTGCATTTAGCATAAGTTTCCCATCTCCGCAGACATCTTTAAGTTCTTCAAATATGTTCTTAAGATCTCCACTTAAAGATTCTGAAGAAGTGCTGAGAGTAGATTCTATTTTGGTGATTCGGTCATCCAAAGAGTATAGAGTTTCCTTGAGATTCATAAACTTATTTTCAAACTCTGATTTTAATTTTTCTGACTGATCATCAAGAAGGCCTTTGAGTTGCCTTAATTGAAGTTTAGTGAAGCCAACAGATGAAGATGAAGCTTGATCAAACAATGGAGCAGAGGTAGGAGCAGGAGCAGGAATAGGAGGGCTCGGAGGTGCAGGCGAAGAGTGTCTAACCGATGGTCCCGGTGCCTCAGCATCCGCTGCTCTTTCCTCTATCAAACCTTTCCTTTCCCATTTTCCGTTCTTCTTAACAAATCCCATCCTATGTATAGTGGCCAAGCTGTAAAAATCTGTGTGTCTCAAGTTCCTCATAGGCTCACTATCAGAAATGACAATCCCTTGGCTCTGGAAAATTTTAGTGAGGATCATGCCATAGGGCAAGCTTGATTTTCTCTTACCTCCACAGTCGGCAATATACCATAAAATCATACTAGGAAGGTTAATGGGTTTACCCATTACAATTGCATCCATCACAAAAATATCCCTTTCTGACACATAATCGAATCTCCCAATTTTGGGAAAAAGGATTCTACTACAGATGTTGTGGAGCAGTCTCAGTTCTAAGGATAACTGATTAGCAAAAACTTCCTCAAAACCGATAACCTCCCGGTTAAGTAGTCTAGACAGTGCTGGGCTTCTGTCATCCGAAGAAAATGTAGAAGTTCCTGACATGGGTAGATCCAACAATCTTGAAAGCAGCTCTACAGTCACTGAAATTCGGTTTCCTCTAACAATGCTTATAAGACCATTATCTCCTCTAGATAGATTCTTATAAAATTCCTTGACAAGGGCGGGATAAGTAGGGCAATCTAGCAGATCTTTTCCCAACCCATCTCTATCAACTGTCTTCCCAAAAGAAATCCCTCAGCCTCAAACAATTCAAAATCTACTTTCCTCCCCGTAGTTATGATTCTATCAGCGAGTCTATCTACCTGAGAAGGAGCTGTAGATGGAGAAGCATTTGGAGTTGAGGAAGATGATGTTGAATCCGAGCTAGGTGATGGCTCACGAACGGACGCTTGTCTTCCTCACAGCCCTCTTCCTCTTAACACCGGCCGCACAAAGGTTAGAACCTCGAGTTTTAGGGGCCATTGATCGATTGGAAGGGTTAATCAGGGATTCTTGAGAATTTGGAAGGTCTGGAAGTGTTTTGGAGAGAGTATTTTGACGATTCGAGATGTTAGAAAAGAACGGCGAGTCAACTCTGCCCTAGATAAATCGACCTGGGACCACTTCGAGTCGGCTCCGCAAAGCGAGGGGTCGACTCCGGACAGTCACAGAAAACCATCCCGAAGTGGAGTCGACTCGCGCCGAGAAGGGGTCGACTCGAGAGTTTCAGTAGAAACCTGGAGTCGACTCCGATACTCACCGAGTCGGCTCCGAGACCATTTCAGAGCAAAAACATGAAATTTCTGAAATGTGTCCGGAAATTGATCATAAAAATTGATAAAATAATCATTGGATTTGAATAGATCAATTAGATGTGAATTCTAGATAAGATTTCCTTAAAGATCAAGGATTTGAAAGAATTTTAGATAAACTTTCCTTAGGGGTTTCAAATTCATTCTAATGGATCACAAATCCCTAACTCTCCTCTAAGATAACAGAATCTTTCTTCACTTAAGGGTTTTGTAAATATATCTGCTAATTGTTCTTCAGTGTTAACATAGTCAAGACAAATTTCATTATTTGCAACATGTTCTCTTATAAAATGATATCTAATTTCTATGTGTTTGGTTCTAGAATGTTGAATTGGATTTTTAGTTAGATTGATTGCACTTGTATTATCACATCTTATAGGTGTTTTATCAAGTGTGATACCATAGTCTTCAAGTTGTCGCTTAATCCATAGGATTTGAGCACAGCAACTTCCAGCTGCTACATATTCAGCTTCAGTAGTTGATAATGCAACTGAATTTTGCTTTTTGCTAAACCATGAGATTAAGTTACTTCCTAAGAATTGGCATGCACCACTTGTGCTTTTTCTATCTAACTTACATCCAGCATAATCAGAATCAGTGTATGCAATCAGATTTAATGTTGAGTCTCTAGAATACCATAAACCTACATTTTTAGTTCCACTTAAGTATCTTAGTATTCTTTTAACAGCAATTAATGTGATTCTTTAGGTTCAGACTGAAATCTAGCACATAAGCAAACAGCAAACATTATATCTGGTCTACTTGCAGTTAAGTAAAGTAGGGATCCGATTATACCTCGATAATATTTTTGATCAACCTTCTTACCTTCTTCATCTTTGTCCAGCTTGCATGAAGGACTCATTGGTGTTCCGAGGGGTTTTATTGATTCCATACCAAACTTCTTTAAAATTTTTCTTGTGTACTTTGTTTGGTTGATAAAGATTCCCTCTTTGCTTTGTTTGATTTGGAGTCCAAGGAAGAAGTTGAGTTCTCCCATCATGCTCATTTCAAATTCGCCCTGCATCAACTTAGCAAACTCTTGACATAGAATATTGTTAGTAGCACCAAAAATGATATCATCAACATATATTTGAACTACTAATAAATCCTTACCTTTTCTTTTCAAAACAATGTTTTATCAATATTTCCTCTTATAAAATCATTTTCAATTAAAAATTTACTTAATCTATCATACCAAGCTCTAGGTGCTTGTTTCAAACCATATAATGCTTTGTGCAATTTAAAAACGTGATTTGAAAATTCGTGATCTTCAAAACCTGGTGGTTGTTCTACATATACTTCTTCATTTATAAATCCATTTAGAAAAGCACTTTTTACATCCATTTGAAATAAGTTAAAATTCATATGACATGCAAATGCAAGTAATAGTCTAATGGCTTCTAATCTAGCTACTGGTGCAAAGGTTTCATCAAAATCAATACCTTCTTCTTGATTATATCCTTTTGCAACTAATCTAGCTTTGTTTCTAATTACTATGCCATTTTCATCTAGTTTATTTCTAAATATCCATTTTGATCCTATAACAGAATGATTTTTAGGTCTTTCAACTAAGTCCATACATTATTTCTAGTGAATTGATTTAATTCTTCTTGCATTGCTAACATCCAATTATTATCTTTTTCAGCTTCTTCAATAGTTTTAGGTTCAATTTGTGATACAAATGCAAGATGATTACTAATGTTTCTCATAGATGATCTAGTTCTTATTCCTTGAGATGGATCACCTATAATCAATTCCTTAGGGTGACTATAAGCATATCTCCAATCCCTAGGTAGATCTACATCATTATGATTAGTGTTAGTATCATCATCCTTAGGTGAATCATTATCTTTAGCATCTTGCTCTTGATCTAAAGATACATCAATATTCAATTTTTCAAGATCTTTCTCAATTATGTTTGTATCTTCTTCATCATCAAACTTTTCGGAACGAGTTGCTAAAGATTCATCAAAAACTACATGAATGGATTCTTCAACAACTAAAGTTTTCTTGTTAAATACTCTATATGCTTTACTAGTAGTAGAGTATCCTAAGAATATTCCTTCATCAGATTTAGCATCAAATTTGCCTAAATTATTTTTACCATTGTTGTGAACAAAACATTTACAACCAAATGCATGAAAATATTTAATGTTGGGTTTTCTATCATGCCATAATTCATAAGGTGTTTTCTTTAAAATAGGTCTTATTAAAGCTCTATTTAGGATGTAACATGCTGTGTTAATAGCTTCCGCCCAAAAGTATTTCGGGAGTTTACTTTCACATAGCATGGTACGGGCCATGTCTTCTAGAGTCCTATTTTTCCTTTCAACTACACCATTTTGTTGTGGGGTCCTAGGTGCAGAAAAGTTATGATTAATACCATTTTCATTGCAAAAACTTTCAAATAAGTGATTTTTAAATTCAGTTCCATGATCACTTCTTAGAGACACTATGGTAGTGTTTTTCTCATTTGTTACTTTCTTGAAGAATTTCATGAATATCGAGAAAGTCTCATCTTTGTGAGCTAAAAACATTACCCAAGTGAATCTAGAGTAATCATCTACTATCACAAGACCATATTTCTTTCCTCCTAGACTTGTGGTTCTAGTTGGTCCAAAAAGGTCCATGTGAAGTAGCTCTAATGGCCTAGAAGTTGAAACAATGTTTTTAGATTTGAAAGAACTTCTCGTTTGTTTTCCAAACTGACATGCATCACATATTTTGTTATTTTCAAAATCTAATTTAGGTAAACCTTTTACTAAATCCATTCTTATTAGTTTTGAAATCAGGTGTGTGCTTGCGTGACCTAATCTTCGATGCCACAATCAACCAATCTCATTCATATTAGCATTATTAGCAACTAAGCAATGATTATTAGTAGACAATTTGTCTAAATCAATCATGTATACATTGCCATTTCTATTTTCAATAAAAACAATGCTATTATCAATGGGATTAGCTACAGTGCATAAAGAAGATTCAAAAGATACTTTAAAACCTTTGTCACATAATTGACTTATACTAATTAAGTTATGCTTTAAACCATCAACATAAAGTACATTCTCAATATATGTGGAGGGAGTTATTTGAATGTTACCAAACCCCAAGATTTGGCCTTTGCCATTATCGCCAAATGTAACAACTTCTCCTTTCTTTTCTTCAAGGGTGATGAATTCTTCTTTGTCACCCGTCATATGTCTTGAGCAGCCACTATCAAGATACCACTTTCTCTTTGATCTCTTGGCCACAAGACATTCCTGCAATGAAATCAGACTTTATGTTTAGGTACCCAAGCTTTCTTGGGTCCTTCATGGTTAGTAGCAATAATTATTGTTCCTTTCAGAACCCATATTTTCTTTCCTTTAATATTCAGGTTTTTATTAGGTTTTAGAATTTTACATTCATAAGATTTATGTCCTTTTTTATTACATTTAAAGCATGTAAAATTACTTTGGCCAGCACTCACAAAAATATTTTTTAATGATTTTGTTTTCTTAAAGTGTTATACCCTAATCCAGCTTTGTCAAAAACTGCTTTTTGACTATTCAATAATATGTCTAATTTAGTTGAGCTTAATGTAAACTTATCAACTATGTTCTTATGTTTTTCAACCTCTTTCCTTAGATTATTATTTTCATTGGTAATTAATTCTTTCTCTTTTACCAAAATTTCATTTTCAGTTTTAAGTTTCTTAACTTCATTATTAAGATTTTTCTTTTCTTTAATGAAAGTTAAATTTTTATTTTTTAAAATCTTGTATTTCTTTTTCAAAACCTTGAAATCCCCAACAAGTTCATTAAAAGCATCAAAAAGTTCATCAAAAGCAAACTCATCGCAAGGGTTGTCGGAACTTACCTCATCGTTGTCGTCCGCCATGAAACATACGTTTGCGACTTCCTTTTGTTCTTCTTCTTCGGAAGAAGATTCCTCGCTGTCACTCCATGTCGCCACATAAGCCTTCTTTTTCTTTTTGTAGGCTTTCTTCAATTTTGGACATTCATTCCTAAAGTGCCCCGGTTTATTACACTCATAGCAAGTCAAGGGGTCTTTCTCTTTTTCCTTGTCCTTGTCCTTGTTTTTATCCTTTTCTCCTTCCCACTTAGCTCCAAATTTTTTCTTGTGGAAGGGTTTCTTTCTCCTCATGAATCTTTTAAATTTCTTTGCTAAGAGAGCAGTCTCTTCATCATTATCATCATCATCATCACTGCTGCTCTCTTCTTCTTTTGCAGCTTTGAGGGCAATTACTTTCTTTTTCTTTGTGTCCTCCTCTACATGCTGCCTCATAGTCAGCTCATGGGTCATAAGAGATCCTAGAAGCTCCTCTAAGGGTAAAGTGTTGAGGTCCTTAGCTTCTTGGATTGCTGTCATTTTTGCTTCCCATGATCTTGGTAATGACCTAAGAATTTTTCGAACAAGTTCAGAGTTAGTATATATCTTACCAAGACTTTTCAAACCTTTAACAATATCTGTAAATCTTGTGTACATGCATGCAATGGTTTCAGATTGTTCCATGCTGAATAATTCATATTTATGAACAAGAATATTAATTTTAGATTTTTTTACTTGATTGGTACCCTCATGGGTAACCTCTAATCTATCCCAAATCTCCTTTGCGGAATTACATGTGGAGATTCTATTAAACTCATTAGCATCTAAGGAGCAATATAAGACATTCATGGCTTTAGCATTAAGCTGTGCCATTTTCCTATCATTATCATTCCAGTCCCTTTCGGGCTTAGGAACAATAGTGCCATCAATAACATGTGTGGGTGTACTAGGTCCATTGATTATAACACCCCACAGCTCATAATCAGAAGCTTGAATGAATATCCTCATTCTAGCTTTCCAATATGAATAATTTGAACCATTAAACAGTGGAGGTCTATTAGTAGAATGACCTTCAGCAAATGATCCAACTTGTGTTGCCATTTGGAACTTTAGCTCTTGATCGTGTGATCAAAATCTAATGAGCACTAGCTCTGATACCAATTGTTGGCCCAGATGACAACCCAAGAGGGGGGGGGGGGGTGAATTGGGTTCTTTAAAAATTAGCCTTTTAAAAATGTTTGTTTAATAAGAATGAAGGCAATAGCAAAGCAAATACAAGGTGCAGTGAATAAAACAGAGATAGAGAAAGAGTCAATGGAAGCACGGCAAACACAAAGATTTTATAGTGGTTCGGTGTATCCAACACCTACGTCCACTCCCAAGATTCACTTGGGTCCACACTATAATCACCCTAGATTACAGCAGAGTTGTTTTACAAGCTCACAACTCAAACTTGTTGTTTTCCCGGGATCACAACGAACCCAGCTAGTTTTCAAGGGCTCACCAGCACAAAAACCCTAACCCAAGCTTTACCAAGCTTGTACCGAGGTAAGACTACCTCCTCTAGTTCAATCCCCCAGATTGAACTAGACACAAGGAATAAAAGTATTGTTTTTAGTTACAAAGCTCCTCAATGAGCAGATAAACAATATATAAATGAAGTTTAGAAAAGCCTGATTTGCAGTTGGTTGGCTTTGAGCTTTTTCTTTTCCTCTTTTCCTCAACTCCTTTGAAGTGTAGAATCGGGCCTCAGCTAGGATTCTTCACGGAATGTATGTTGGAGTTGATTTGAGCTTTTCCTCTTTTCTTTGAGTGTTGAAAATCACTTGAGATGCTCTTGAATAGCTCTTGGATTTTCTTCTGAAGCTTCCTTGGATTGTTGAGCTTGAACACAGAAGGAGCTTCCTTTGATTTCACACTCTTTCTTTCACTCTATTTTGAATCACGGATTTTTTCAAATGAAGCTCTGTTTTTCCGATTTTTCTTTTCTTTTCTCTTGAAATGAATATCTCTCTATTTGTATATGTTTGATTTGAAAATGGCTTCTCTATTTATAGATTCTGCAAAAATATAGCCGTTAGAAACAAAGAAAAATAGCCGTTAATTAAAAATCTTACCGTTGACGCTGAGTTGGCATTCGGAAAAATTTCGCCCAGATTTGCTGGAGTCGACTCCTGCTTTCCGCGAGTCGGCTCGAGGTCGTGATACCAAAAATAGAAATGTTCAGAAAGTCAAAGGGTCGACTCATCAAAAATGAGTGTCGACTCCTGACAGTCGGGGGTCGACTCATGAAAAGTTGGGGGTCGACTCGCGAAGTGCTCAAAAAAACACACCTCTGGTGTCTGAGCGGAGTCGACTCGCACAGTCATGGAGTCGGCTCGACAGAATCGGGGGTCGACTCGAGAAATTGCATGGGTCGACTTGAGACAGACAGTCATTTCTGTACTCTGAGTGGAGTCGACTCTGAAACTCAAGAGTCGGCTCCGGAACGTATCAAAAATCAGAAAGTTTTCTGATTGACTTTAAATTCGTTCCAGATTCATTTTAAATCATTATTTTGACTTGAATATAATAAAATTGACATTAAGAATCAATTCAAGAAATGTTCCAAAAACTCATTGATTAAAATATTAAGTATTGAATTTCTTTTTGAAAGCTTAAACATTGAACTTGAAGTTACTTTTAATTTGATTAAAGTTATACTTTAACATTCTCATTCATTGTTCTAGATAAATTCATTGCTCATGTAAATAAACTCATTACATCTTTTAATGTGCACATGGCTTTTGGTAATCATCAAAATCAATAAGATTGGGGCATATAATATTTCAACACACTCCCCAACACTTTCATCACATGTCTGTTGCCCATAAAGATCCTCCCATAGAACCTAAAAGAGATGGAATATATAACATAGGTCTGTCTATAGATATCTATATCAAAATTGATGAACTATTCCAAAAACTTGATCGAATTCTACAAGTTGGAAATACATCTTCCCCATCTACTTAATTATATGAGGTTTGTATAATCTATTCGAGTCCGGCCCATTCTATAAGTGAATGTCCAGCCGCATACCAATTTTCTAAGCTTATTCAGGAGCAAGCCTACCAAGCCCAAACCCGAATGACTCCTAGACCAGAAAATGGTCCGTATTCGAATACATACAATCCTACCTAGCAAAATCATCCAAATTTTTCATAAAAACCCCAACCTATCATCAGTCCAACATCAATTAGGCCTAACCATCAGGAGACCCAATTCAGAAGCATATCGTATTCTCAATATCCAAGTGCTCCTCAACCTCCACCAAATAATTATGATCATACTTTCGAAGAGAATGTATTACAAGCATTGAAAGGGCTAGAAATGAATACTCAACTCCTTCACTTACACAAATAATCCATTGCAAAACTAGAAACTCAGATAGGTCAACTAGCCACAACATTCAGTGAAAGAGAATTGGGTAAGCTACCGAGTCAGCCTGAAGCTAACCCTAGGAACCTAAATATCCAAGGATCAAAACAAGGAGCCTAGATTAACCAACTAAGTGTCATTCATACATTAAGATCTGGAAAACAAATAGATAATCAGGTGGATATATATGAAGAAGAAGAATTAGAAGTTCCACCACTTGAACAACTTACTGAGCTGGGTCAGCCCGAAACACCTGAGGCATCAGAGTCTAATGTAATGCCCAACCCACCAGCTGAGCCCATGTCAGAAGAAGATAAACAAAAAATTAGGGTTATAGCACCATTCCCAAATAGACTTAAGTCCAATCAAAATTCAGCCCAATTCGATAAGATTTTGGAGGTCTTTAAGCAAGTTAAAGTGAACATCCCCTTACTGGACATGATCCAATAGGTTCCAACCTATGCCAAATTCCTTAAGGATATGTACCAAAAAGAAGACCGCCAATGTGCCCAAGAGAGCCTTTCTGGCAGTCAGTGTGAGCTCTTATCTATCAAACCATATGCCAGTAAAATATAAAGATCCAGGGTCACCCACTATTTCATGCATTATGGGGAACACCCTCATAAATAGGGCTCTATTAGACTTAGGGCAAGTGTTAATATATTGACATACTCTGTATATGAGCAACTAGGGTTAGGAGAACTAAAGCCTACGGAAATGACCCTACAACTAGTAGATCACTCTTTGAAAGTACCCAAGGGAATAGTAGAGGATGTATTGATCAAAGTTAGAGACTTTATTTATCTAGTGGACTTTATGATTTTAGAAACTAAATCAGTGAAAAACCCAAAAATCCATATCCTAATGATTTTGGGTAGACCATTTTTGGCCATAACTAATGCTCTAATTAATTGTCAAAATGGATTAATGAAACTCTCCTTTAGGAATATATCAATTGATCTTAATATTTTTAATTTTACCAATACACATTAAACGAGCGACTCAAATTATATTTAGGATACTGTTTATGATCTATTTGACCTTAGTGATGAAGAGCTTGACCTAGAAACCTGCATAAACTAACATGGAGAGCAAATTAATGAGGTTGCTATAATTGATGAAAAATCAAGATGGGAACTTTCAACTGAACCACTAGAGAAAGTACCTGAACCATTACCCAAACCATCAATAAAGGAAGCACCCAAATTAGAACTGAAACCACTTCCCAAGCATCTTAACTATGCATATGTAGGTCCATCAGAAACCCCATCTGTGATTATTTCAATCGACCTAGACTCCTTACAAGAAGAAAAACGATTGAATGAGAATAAAGAAGCGTTAGGATGGACCATGGCTAACATAAAAGGAATTAGCCCCTCGATCGTTCAACATAGGATTCACTTAAGGGAGAAAACCAAGCCTATAAGAGACCCAAAAAAAAAAACTTAAACCAACCATGAAGAAAATAGTAAGGAAAGAGATCATCAAACTTGATAATCAAAGTGAGCCATGACGTCTAGTTGAAGAAGTTAAACTTAGCGCTTTTTAGGAGGCAACCCAAAATTTTTATGTTCTAACCTTTATTTCATGATTCTTATTTTTAGGAATAAGAGATTACTCGCACGGTCACTCCTAACATTACACGAGGCATATCTCGTCCAGATGGTGTTTCTCCTTGTTTTATTCTTTCTTACTTCATTGAGGACAATGAGACTTCAGTTGGAGGGTAAGAGATCTTTTTAAAAAATATTTTGAAAACACCTTGGCATTTTTTAAAAAATTTCAAAATTTTTATAAATCATGTGCTATGAAAGAAATTCTTGAGCAAAATTGACTAGAAAAAGGTAATAGAGTTAGAAAGTATTGGCTAATTACTGTAGAGAGCCAAGGAGTAGACTAGCTGGTCAGACTTTTAGTAATCTACTTAGGTCATCTACAGGCTATTAGCACTTTCATTGCACATACACACTGACGAGGTAAATTAGGTATTAGTTGTAAGGTCAATTGGAGATTTAATTATTACTAAAAATTGGTAATTGATATATACTCCAATGAGAGAAACTTGAATTTAAGAAAAGAACCATCTGCCTAATAAAAAAATAATAAATAAATAAATAAAATAAGTCTAAACATTGGTTTTTCATTGAGTAATTGGGCACCTTCGCCTAAGTAAGCATTGTTGTTCGAGTCAAAAAATGGGCAATGTAAAGAAATCGTTAAAAAAATTAAAATAAATAAATAAATAATATATATCAGACAGTGTGAAAGCTATCTTAGATCATGTACTTAATTTGAGGGTATAAAAATTTGATCAAAGTAAGTGATAAGCGAAGATACCATTATTTCTTACAAGCTAGTATCGAAATGCTAAGTTAGTCATCACAAACATAAGTACTGTAGATCTATAGATGAACTCTAAGAAAGTTTCTGATAGTTCTGACTATAAAATTTACTTCAGAAACTCAATACTTAGTGATACTGGCTAGCTTCTTTCAACCTTAAGCCTAGATTTAATTTTGCAAAAGAGAATTTAGTGATGCATTTTTTATTTTAATTACATTGCTAAGGGACTAGCAATGATTAAGTTGGAGGTGTGATAAGTTTATTTATTATCCTAATTTAACTATTAAAATATATATTAATTACTTTAAAATTATTAAAAATTGATACTTTTTATGGATGTTTGCATAAAAAAGCCTATAGATGGAAAGAGCTTAATTTTTAGAGTCCAACGATGTAGACGTCATTCAAATCAGGACTCAGTTTGCCCAAAAAGAAAGAAAAAGATGATTTCATATGATTTTTGGTGCAAACTAAGGCAGGTGATATTGAACGGATGGCTGAAAAATTTTCTTACAATATCTGAACGATCTTGAGCGCCCGATTAACTCCAACTTTGACTAGGAAAAAAATCCTAGACAAGCTTTATAAAAGGAGGACCTCAAGCAGTAGTTGAGAAGAGGAGTTTCTACAAAGCTCTTTTTATTCTTCTTTTATTTAGATTATTATATTTAGGCTTGGAAGAGAAAAATTATGGAGGGAATGATGGTGGCAGCAATGCGTAGCTAGATTTCTTCAACTTGGGATAATGAAGAAGCCTGTAATCAGGTTTTATCTTTCTTTTTATTCTTAATTTCTATATAATAAAAATTATGCTCTTCTTTATTATATCTTTTGAGTTATTTTTTTGATCGAGGTTTTGATCTGGCATACACAGCCTATACCGTCTATCGACATACCATGATCTCATGATATTGTACGTGCCTAAGATAGACAGATCGTAATGTGATAGATTAGACTCTTACTCTTACAATTATTAGATAATTTATACTCTAAGCGTACGTGCCGTGATCTCCTGATGCGGTCCATGCATGATAAGAGATAAATTATTCTAATTTTAAATTTATAAAAATTATTACTATTACAATATTAAAAAAAAGAAGATAAAACCGGTTTGCGTGGATTCGAATTCCTGGGAATGGCTATCTCAAACTAGGGAGTGTGTGGTTTCATGAAAGGATGAATGGTGAGGGTTATGAATGAGGATGGTTATTTATAGGTTCAAGGGGATGAGTGGAGAGGCTTAGTGGATGCTAAGTGGATAGGCAGTGGAGAGGCCATGGGAGATAGTGGAGAGGCCATGAGAGGTAGTGGAGAGGCCATCAGAGATTTGCTTATGGTCAAGCATGATGGTTGAGGTTAAGGCTTGCTTATGGTTAAGCATGATGGTTGAGACTAGGGTTTTGTATCTAGATTCTGATGAGGATCCCTATGAGGGCTGGTTTATGAGGCTGGTATCCGATGAGGTTTTCCTTAGTTCTAAGGTTGGATGCTGGATGCCGGATGCCTCTCACAAGCCAAGGGCTATCCGTTTTATAGACAAGGAAAGCGGACTTCAGCCTGGATGAAATCCGGGGCAATCAGTGCGGAATTCAATTGGGTTGAAATCCGGTGAAGTGTCTGGATTTAGGACAGCTGGCTATCCTTTGAGCACTACAACACATAGACGGCTGCTTTTGAGTTACTTTCCATAACAGTGCTCTAATTATTGTACTGGAAGGGTCCCACCTGTATGAGTTGTGGCTGGAAGTGGCTACTGAGTCATTTGTCTATTCTTCACATGCGTGAACTATGGCCGAAAGTGGCTACTAAGATGTCAAGTCATTTTTCGATTGTTTCACATGAGTGAATTATGGCCGACAATGGTTGCTGGGTTGTCTTGTCAACTGTGCGATTGCTGAGACATCTCATCTTCTGTTCTGAGGGGCTTCATGTGCATGAACACCTGTCTGAGGATAAGGTCAAAGCTTCACATATGTGATCTACTACTGAAGTTGGGTCGGAGCTTCATTTGCATGAAAGATAGGGCCTGGTCTGCCATATGATAGATCACATGATGTCGTAATCTTTATATGGGTCTTGGGCTTCTTGCAAGCATATCTAGTTGGCCGGTCTTGGCTGGGATGAACTGATGTCTTCTTCATCTGAATCTCCTAGCTGAGATAATTCTTCCAATAATTTTTTCTTCAATTCTTTCTTACTAGGAGTTCTACTCGAAAAAGGAGAAGCTGAGGTCTTTTCTGCTTTAGGGAATTGTCTAGGATTATCATAAGCGATAAGCCATCGGCTAATGTTACTTATTAATAATCTTTCTGTTGTTGGAAATTCCTCCACCATTTAATTCTGAATCTCCTTTCTAATATGGGAGGATACTGACGGTCGAGAGACCGGCTGATGGAAAAATCCCATCCCACAATCCATGGGACTTAGAATTCAGTTGCAAACATGATGGACTTATTTCCATAAAATGCTGTTTTGAGATGTCCATGGAAATAATCCCATGCTTTCAATACTAGATATGGAAGTATATCTTTTGTTATTCCAAAGTAAACCCACCAATCATGGGTCCAACTTGGAACCTTTCTGTTAAACTTCTAGCAGAAGCTGAGGAACCAACTGTGGTCTGTGGGTTTAAAGTAGAATGCTTTAAACCATGCTTGCTGATAGTCAAAATAGTTATACTGAGAGGGCTGAAATCTCTGAGAAAATGTTCTGGCTTGGTATGGGTTTTCCCATTCTTCTTTGGTGATGAATTTTTTGATTTTACATTTTGAATAGGCAATTGCCTCTGAGTTCTGTTCCATTTTATGAGTTATCTCTGCTGAGTCTGTGTCTACAAGGATAAACTCATAGTATTCTTGGGTTTTTAAAGGATTTTGGAATCCTCTGGGTAAATGGTACTGGATAATTTTTTCATTGATGGAAGGGAAGATTCTTGATAGGTTAGGTATCTGCTTATCCCCTATCTCATCTTCTTCTAAGAGTTTAACTGTAAGAGAACAATTCTTACATAAATAGGGAGTGAACATGGATGTTCTGGAAGGGTTGGATTTGGCCTGTTCTGGCCCAATGCTGGGACTAGGAAGAGACTATTTTTGGGTTGCTTGGGAATAGCTTCGAGAGGGTGAAGCTAGGACAAAATACTAGTTTTTGAGAGGAGTGAAGGTCTTGGGTGAGGTCAAGAGGGAATATTGATTGCTGAGAGGTGCCAAGGTTATTGGTTTGGCATATGAAGATTTGGTTCTGGGTTTATCTACCATTTTGTTCCTGTAAGGAATGAATCCTTGGGTTAGGATGTCTGACAAATCATTTTCTGTGTCGTTTGACAAAATCTGTTTTGAAACAAAATTTTCAATTTCTTTTCTGAAATTCTTTTACAAGAAATGATAGATAAAAATGACTGATAAAACTTCTTTCCTCTGAGCATTGGTCTAGATTCCTGGATGACATCTAACTAAGGCTTTTGTCTATATGAATCTGAAGGTAACTTGATTTCCTGAGATGTAGGTGGTTATACCGGTTTTGTCAATCTCCATCTTGTAGAGGAGCGCTAAAAATGGCATTCCTACAATGGTTGTGTGAATGTCTCTGATGACGATGAAGGTGATTCTAAACCATATATTTTTCTGACATATATACGTCTGTAATTTTGTATTCTACCTAAAGGTTCTCATTGTTTGCTGAATGTAGTATTTCTATGGCTTTTTCACCATAGTTTCTGGGAAGCAGTCCCTCCGGAACACAGTTTATGTCTGACCCTGAGTCAAGTAAGGCATAGGTTTGCCTAATTTCATCTCTAACCTTTAAGGTGATTCCGATATACCATCTTGGTATTCTGATTGTTGTAATTTCCTTTAAAAATTATTATCTCTAACCACACACTCCCCAGTTTTAGATAGCCATTCCCAGATCCTACCTCCGAATGGTATCAGAGCCAAGTTTGGCTAATCTCTTGTATCAAGAGCCCTCTTCGGCTAACACCTTCAATCCCTTATCAGGGCCAGCTTCGGCTAATCTCTTGTAAACTTCAACACCAGTTGTAAGATTTATTGTAAACTTCAGTATCAATACCAGTTATCAGTTTCTGTGCATTTTTGAGAATTTTAATACTAGTTTTCAGATTTCAGTTTTCAGATTTCTATCTTTCAAAATATATTGTGAAAAAAATTTCTTCGGGGAGGAAGTATGGATTCACGAATATTTTTGTTTTCACAATATTTTCTTAATGTTTTAAACAAGGATTTAGTCCAAACACCAAGGAGGTTAGCATCAGTTGGCACCACTCCTTCGGTAGAAGTTAAGGTTGTTAGGAAATATTGATTCCTAACTTTTAGATCTTGTTAAGTAGAAGAACATTAGTTAGCGGGCTTCTTAGTTCGCTTGTCCATTCTTAGGAGGAACGTGAAAAGCGTGAGACCGTTGGTAAGCATGAGACCGTTGGTAAGCGTAAGACCCATGAAGAGAAGGGCAGTGTTCCCGGCAGTGTTCCCGGCAGTAATCCCGTCATCCCTAAGACCAAAATGGACAAGATAATTAAGAAATTAACTAAGGTTTAGAAAGGTTAGAAACCAATGAATCCGAAGACCAAGACTTAGGCCAGAAGGAAGCCATAAGCATGCTGACCCAGTCAGTATCCAGAATACATATAGATTTAGCCAACAACAAAATACCATATATCAAGTACGGTCAGATCTACAAGATAGGAAGCTTTGACTTCCTAGAAGAATATAGAATCAAGACTGTAGAACATAGCCTACCTATTAGGCTAGAAAATGGTCAGACTAGCATCAGACTCTTTAAAGACAAAGACCTTCAGTCTACCAACACTAAGTACAAGTACATCCATGTAGCAGCAGTCCAGGTTGCTATCATACCAAATAATAGGCTAGGCCTAAACAAACCCATATTCATTGCCCTCAAAGATGGACGATTTCATGAGGCAAAAGATGTAACCCTTAGAGTTATCAGCACTAATGTCATTCGGTATAGTATCTGGTTATACTTTATGTACACATTTCTGTACACATTTTTAATGCTGTTTTATTAATAATTCTGCAAATATCGCCATAAGTAACATTTTCCCATTTAATGTTGCCTCCATGTTCTTCGGTTAAGGCTTCATTAACCTTTTCCGAGAATAAACTGAGTAATCCTGAGATAAACTTTTCTTTCCAGAAAGGAGACTTGCAACCCTCTCTTTCTAGGACTCTACAAAGAAAAGTATCTCTATACCATTTAAAGTCTTGCATTTTGGGGCATCTAAGTTTCATTAAGAGCATTTTATTGTTTTCCTATTTCTGGTCTTTTGATCCTATGAAGTGTCTGTATGTTGTATGAATTAATGTTTCTACTCCATTAGGTTCTTCTGTTGATTCTGACGAGTTTGGTTTAACTATAATTTTTGTACTGGTTTTTATATTTTCTCTATCTATAGGATTAAGATATCTGTTCCACCATCCTTCTAATTGTCCAGTAAAACCTTGGACTAGGATTTTGATGGTATTTTCTTCGGTAATATTGGTGGCCCTTAAGGCTCCTACGGCCATGATCATTTCTAACAAAAGGTTCCAGATTTCCTTTCTGACATACCGTCTAGATTCCACTCATAGACTGCTCCGCCACTATAGGTTTCTCTTCTGAAATTTCTTCTTTCCTCAAACTGAATATCTGGAGGAGTTGGTCTGGGATAATAGTTCTTCTGAGTTTTATAATACGTCTGTCCCTCATATTTAATTTTATTTATTTGGTCTTTAGATTCTTAGGCTGATATCATGTTTAGTCTAATCCCCTTAAGTCTATCTGTTAATTGATCTACAATCTTATCCTCTTTACTTCTGAATTCTTTTTCCTAACTACTATCTATCTCGAAGATAGGTTTTTGTATCTTTATTTCTTGGATAATTTTGGAATCCTTGGGTTCTTGATCAAGACTCTTTTCTATCCTATTTAACTGATCTGATATTGTATGTAGAAGCTGGTTGCTATAGTTATTCTGTTGAACTATTTTTCTAATTTCATTCTTAGTAGCTGAATGGTTTAACTATTCATTATCTGGTTTAATAACTTTGAATGGAGAGGCAATTATTGTCTGATTTTTGTAATCAATCTGACATTCCTCTAAAGGAATGTGTTCTGAGTTAATCTCTCTATTTTATGTGGTTTTCCAGATTATCCCTAAGGATCTGAAAGGATATTTGTCTGTGATTTTCTTATTTTTACACGCTTGTTCAAGCCATGTAAAATAAGGGATTTCTATCTTTTCTATGTTCATGAAGCTATAGTATTCTTGTTTTAAATCTTCTCTATCTTCAGGACTGGTCTCTTTTCATAACTAGTCAACTTTCTTTTTATTGTATTCTGCTCGAAAATCTTTTTTATGTTTTCCTTATTGATTTCAAATTTCTTGGAAATCATGTTTAACTATTTTGGAATTTCATCCATCATCTGAGAATAAGTTGGTGAATAGTCTGTATTTTCGTAATATAGACTTGGGATATTTGGCTCTAGGTCAACTCCTTTAAGTTTCAGATTTCTTGTACTGGTATTACTAGTTTCTCCTACTTCAGTACTGGGTTTTCTTATGCTATAAGATCTTTTAAAGTTATAACTGACATTTCCTCTGTCATCTTGAGTAATTTCATTAACTATTATGTTTCTATTTTTGATACTGACCTAGTCAACATATTGATGGTTTCTTATGAGTAAAAGTCTTGATCTTGGGTTTCATTAGTTTCTAGACTTTCTATCTCACTTAGTTTTTGGACTTTAGTTAATTTCTTGATTATTTTTTCCATTTTGACTCTTTGAGGGATGCCGGAAACACTATCGGGAACACTGCCAGTCTTACGCTCTTCTGCTGGACTTACGCTTACAACGGACTCACATTTACCAACGTTTCCTCCTAAGGGTCTAGTAGATAAACTAATCAAAATTTTAACCATTGTTCAACAACCTAATAAGATCGAAAGTTTTAGAAGCTAATGTTTCCTAAGGTCTTGACTTTTGCCAGAGAGAACCACCTATGTGACTATTTTTAGTTTTTTATTTTTATGTTTCTCAACCATAAAGATTCACGTCTAGCCGTAGCTCATTACTTCCATGGGTCATAGGTATATTTGCATATACCCGCTCAGGAGGCATGATACTTTGAGGTTTAGAAACAAGGATAAGTTCTTAACTTTCATTAAGGTGTCTGCGTGGCTGCGATCTAACATGGCTCTGATACCATATAAAGCGGACGGACCTCAACATGAAAGGGCACCAGCTTTTAGAAACTCATATATATCTGGTTATACTTGTCATTCAGTATAGAGCTAAATATCCCAAGTCTATATTACGAAAATACAGACTATTCACCAACTTATTCTCAGATGATGGATGAAATTCCAAAACAGTTAAACATGATTTCCAAGAAATTTAAAATCAACAAGGAAAACATAAAAAAAGATTTTTGAGCAGAATACAATAAAAAGAAAGTTGACTGGTTATGGAAAGAGACCAGTTCTGAAGATAGAAAAGATTTAAAACAAGAATACTATAGCTTAATGAACATAGAAAAGATAGAAATCCCTTATTTTACATGGCTTGAACAAGCGTGTAAAAATAAGAAAATCACAGACAAATATCCTTTCAGATCCTTAGGGATAATCTGGAAACCACATAAAATAGAGAGATTAACTATTGACCCAATTGATGATTTTGATGATTAACAAAACTATCTAGTATAACTCTTGAAGGCTCTGATGATTTTGATTTAGTGTTTCAGATTATAAGACTATTGAATGATCAAAATCAGGAGTTACATAGTGTTCTGGATCGAATCTAATGTCTAGGTAAGAATTACAGATATTAGAGTCGACTCCGAGATTCACAGAGCTAACTCCGGAACTGGCACGGACTTTAGAGTCAACTCCGAGACTGTTAGAGTCGACTCTCACAAAAGAAGCAGAAAGTCGATTTTTCTGGCCCCGACCTAGAGTCGACTCCGGGTAAGTTAGAGTCGACTCCGGAAAAGTATCTTGTCACCCCAGAAAAGCCAGAGACGACTCCAGAAATACCGTTCTGAGATGCCTCGAGCTAGAGCTGACTCCAGAAAAGTTAGAGTCGACTCCAACCCACCTGGAACAAAAAATCAAGTTGCCAGATCAGCTCTAACGGTAATATTTCTATTTTACCTATTTCTAACGGATATATTTTGATACAAGGTACACTCCAACGGATAGTTTTCTTCCAAAAATGGTGTGAAAGAAATCTATATAAAGGGAAGACTCTTATTCAAAAAGAGAGAGAGAGAGAGGAGAAATAGAACGGAAAAGAGAAATAGTTCAAATCAAATATCCGATAATCTCTGAGCCTGAAATCCAAGAGAAAATCCTTCAAACTCAAATCCTTCCACTCCATAAAGCTCAAAGAGGAATCCAAGGCGTCTCAAATCAAAAATCAGTGGATTTCCCAAATTGAAGAAAAAGCTCCGTTTCTTCCATTTCCAATCTTCTCAACTGCAACAACTGTGAGGGATTAAAGCTGAGGCTTGATTCATCATTCCAAAGGGAGAAGAGGAAAAGAAGAAAAGAAGAAAAGAAGAAAAGCTCAAAAGCCAACCAATCTTCAAATCAGGCTTTTCTAAACCTTGTTATTCTTAATTTGTATATTTGCTCATTGAGGAGCTTTGTATTTCAAAACAATACTTATTTTGTTTGTGCCTAGTTCAATCTGGGGGATTGAACTAGAGGAGGTAGTTTTACCTCGGTTCAAGCTTGGTTAAGCTTGGGTTAGGGTTTTTATGCTGGTGAGCCCTTGAAAACTAGCTGGGTTCGTTGTGCACCCGAAAAAATAACAAGTTCGAGTTGTGAGCTTGTAAAACAACTCTACTGTAATCTAGGGTGATTATAGTGTGGACCCAAGTGATTCTTGGGAGTGGACGTAGGTGTTGGATACATCGAACCACTATAAAATCTTTTGTGTTTGCAGTGTTACATTGTCTCTTTCTCTATCTCTATCTTATTCACTGCACTTTATAGTTACCTTGCATTTGCCTTTATCAATCTCAAGCAAACTATTTTAAAAAGGCTAATTTTTTAAAGAACCCAATTCACCCCCCCCTCTTGGGTTGCCATCTGGGCCAACATTAACTCAGAACACATTCCTTTAGAGGAATGTCAGATTGATTACAAAAATCAGACAATAATTGCCTCTCCATTCAAAGTTATTAAACCAGATAATGAATAGTTAAACCATTCAGCTACTAAGAATGAAATTAGAAAAATAGTTCAACAGAATAACTATAGCAACCAGCTTCTACATACAATATCAGATCAGTTAAATAGGATAGAAAAGAGTCTTGATCAAGAACCCAAGGATTCCAAAATTATCCAAGAAATAAAGATACAAAAACCTATCTTCGAGATAGATAGTAGTTAGGAAAAAGAATTCAGAAGTAAAGAGGATAAGATTGTAGATCAATTAACAGATAGACTTAAGGGGATTAGACTAAACATGATATCAGCCTAAGAATCTAAAGACCAAATAAATAAAATTAAATATGAGGGACAGACGTATTATAAAACTCAGAAGAACTATTATCCCAGACCAACTCCTCCAGATATTCAGTTTGAGGAAAGAAGAAATTTCAGAAGAGAAACCTATAGTGGCGGAGCGGTCTATGAGTGGAATCTAGACGGTATGTCAGAAAGGAAAATTTGGAACCTTTTGTTAGAAATGATCATGGCCGCAGGAGCCTTAAGGGCCACCAATATTACCGAAGAAAATACCATCAAAATCCTAGTCCAAGGTTTTACTGGACAATTAGAAGGATGGTGGAACAGATATCTTAATCCTATAGATAGAGAAAATATAAAAACCAGTACAAAAATTATAGTTAAACCAAACTCATCAGAATCAACAGAAGAACCTAATGGAGTAGAAACATTAATTCATACAATATACAGACACTTCATAGGATCAAAAGACCAGAAACATGTAAACAATAAAATGCTCTTAATGAAACTTAAATACCCAAAAATGCAAGACTTCAGATGGTACAGAGATACTTTTCTTTGTAGAGTCCTAGAAAGAGATGATTACAAGTCTCCTTTCTGAAAAGAAAAGTTTATCTCAGGATTACCCAGTTTATTCTCGGAAAAGGTTAATGAAGCCTTAACAGAAGAACATGGAGGCAACATTAAATGGGAAAATGTTACTTATGGCGATATTTGCGGAATTATTTATAAAACAACATTAAAAATGTGTACAGAAATGAAGCTTCAGTACAAAAATGTGTACGGAAATGAAGCCAGTAGGAAATTAGAAAATCCTAAGTATTACAAAGCCAGATCAAACAAACAGAAAGAACTCCCAAGAGGGGGAAAAAGGAAATTTGGAGAACAGAAACCTAGAGAAATTCCCAATTGGGGAAAAAGAGAATATAAATCCCAGCCTAAGCGAGAGAAAGTCCCAACATGCTTTAGGTGTGGCAGAAAAAGACACTATAGTAGAAACTGTAAAAAATATAGAATTTCCTAGATCCAAGAAATGGACATTCTAGAAAAATAGAGGGAAAAAATATTAGAACTCATAATTTCAGACATCGAGGAAAGTTACTCCTCAGAATAGAAAAATAGTTCAGCAAATAATCAAATCAATCTAATAGAAGAGGAAGGAAGTTCTTCGGAAGAAGAAGAAGAAATTTCCTCAGAAGATTTAGATGAAGTCGCATTATGTGGGTGCACATAAAACCTCAAAATCAGCATGATTAGGAAAAGAAGGAGTGATCTATTCATTGATCTCATAGGAGAAATTGATAACCCAGAATTAAGAAAAGAATATATAGAAAAACTTAAGGAGGAATTACAGCCTAAATCCAGAAAAGAGGTTTTAAGCCTACCAGAAATAATCAAGAAGAAAGGCCAAGAAGAAAAACTTAAGGCAGATCCAATTCATCAACTTAAGGAAGAAATTAATTAGCAAATAAAAAAGAAATTAGAATACTAAAATCAGAGATAAAACTAAAAACACCAGGAAAAGGAAAAGAAGTTCTTCATAAAGAAGATGATGGACATAATAATTACCTGAACAAAATCACAACAATAAAAGTTCAAAAATGGTACGTTAAGGTCAACCTAGTGGTTCAAGATAAAACCAGGAAAACATATGCCCTAGTTGACTAGGAGCATACATGAACTGTATCCCAGAGAGACTGTTCCCTAAAAAATATTATGAAAGAACAATGGAAAACAATAGCTTTTAAATCTTAAGGATGAGGTCAGGATAAACAGAATAGAAAAACAGTTACAATCAGACTTTTGGAAAAATAAAATAAAAGAAATTCAGGAAAAACTAGAAAAGAAGTTATGTAGTCAGAATCCTACAGCCTTTTGGGATAGACAAAAATACCATGTTAGTTTACCCTACATTTATAACTTCAGGGAGTTAATATTCCAACAAAAGCCAGACCTATTCAAATGAATGCAAAATTATTAGAATATTATAAACAGGAAATAACAGAACTTCTGGATAAGAAGCTTATCAGACCAAGTAAGTCTCCTTAGTCATGCTCAGCTTTTTATGTTCAGAAAGCCTCAGAATTAGAAAGAGGAACATACACAGATTGTTAAGAAAATTAAAACTCTAGTCAAAAGGCTTCCTTGTCTAGAATTACTAAATCTAGCAGCATCAGTCATAGTTGAAACAGATGCTTCAGATATAAGATTTGGAGGAATCCTTAAACAGAAAATTAATAATAAGAAAAATCTAGTTAGATATCATTCAGAAATCTGGACTAATGCTCAGAAAAATTATAGCATAATAAAAAAAGAAATTTAAAATTTTAAGGAGTTTTAAAAAATTCCTTCTCAGAATCGATTGCAAATCAGCAAAAGAAATTTTAGAAAAAGATATTGAAAACCTTGTTTCAAAACAGATTTTTGCCCGATGGCAAGCGATTTTATCGGTATTTGATTTTGAAATAGAATTTTTAAAAGGAACAGAAAACAGTCTACCAGACTTCCTGATCAGAGAATTTCTTACAAGAACAAAATGTCAGACAAGCCTAGAACCAAAGTTTCTTATGCTAAACCAATGACACTCATACCACTTAAAACCATTACTCCTTTGAGAAACCAGTATTTAGTCCTTGCATCATCTTCTCAAAGTTATTCTCAGGCCATCCAAAAATGGTCACCACCTAGCCCTAAGACTATTCCAAATCAGACAAGGCCCAGTCCATCTAACCCTAACACAACTAGGCCCAGTCCTTCCAGACAACCTCCAGTAAATCCTTACATCTCCAAAAATTGCTCCCTTACAGTTAAACTTCTAGAAGAAGATGAAGTAAGTGATAGACAAACCCCTAGATTATCCAGAATTTTCCTTTCAGTAAATGAAAAAATTGTTTAGTACCATTTATCAAAAGGATACCAAGTTCCTTTAAAAACTCATGAATATTATGAGTTTATTCTAGTAGATACAGATTCTGCAAAAATAACTCATACATCAGACCCAATTCAGAGGCAGCCTATTCTAAAAGCAAAATCATAAAATTTATCACCAAAGAAGAATGAGGAAACCCATACCAAGCCAGAACATTCTCTTAGGAATTTTTACCCTCCCAGTATAATTACTTTGATTATCAAGAATCATGATTTAAGGCCTTCTACCTTAAGCCCACATACCATAGTTGGTTTTTCAATTTCTGCCAAAGGTTCAACAAGAAAATCCTGAGTTGGGCTCACAATTGGTGGGTTTACTTCGGATTGACCAAAGATATTACCAGAAGAAGTACAAAAAGCATGGAATTACTTCCAAGACAACCTCAAGACGACGTCTTATGGCAACAAATCCATCATGTTCACTGTAGAGTTCCAAGTCCCCTGGATTTTGGGATGGGACTTTGCCATCAGCAGGACTCTTGATCATCAGTATCCACCCATTTTGGAACGAAGGTTCAGAATCAAATGGTAGAAAAACTTCCAATTAGGAGAGAGATTATTGGTAAGTAATACCCGTCTATGGCTTATTACTTACGATAATCTTAGACAATTTCTAAAACCAGAGAAGAGCCAGGCCTCTCCATCTCCGAATAAAACTCCCAGTAAAAAGAAACTAAAGAAAAAACTTTTAGAAGAATTATCCCAACTGGGAGACTCTGACAATGATGAAGACATCGGCTCATCACAACTAGATCCAACAATGCAGTTTGCTCAAGACTCTTATGAGGATTGTGACATCATGTAATCATCATAAGGAGAAGATAAAGATAGATAGAGCCTTCCAGATAGGCTTCATTCAGCCAAATCAGCACCATACTACGACCACAGTGGCAACCTGCCAGCTTATCAGAACTATGCCAAAGGTAACAAACAAACAAAACTTACCGACAACACTTTCAGAAGCAGTCCCCAGCCACCTCAGCACCAAGGATAGGTCGGATCTTATCCTATAATACTGCCAAAAGCAAGAAAACTCAACAATCACATCCAACCAGCGTTCACGCATGTGAAGCTCCAATATCACCCACATTCAGAGGCATTCATTGTCATCCATGTGACCCTTAAACTTTTCCAAGCATTGTTCTGAAAAAGGACACAAATGCAGCCGCCCATGTGCTGTAGTGCTCGCCAGTTACCCCCAATCAGTATACCTTTACCTCCTCTTTTTGCAAACCAGAATCTTTTCGTCCTTGGTTTTTCACCCCTGGTTTTCGGACTCCAACCCCTTTAAAGTCTGCCCTGATTCCTATAAAGCGGACGGACCTCAACATGAAAGGGCACCAGCTTTTAGAACCTAACTCCATCCTCCACTCATGGCCTCCATAATGCTCCACTACCTCCATAATGCTCCACTCACCTATAAATACTCTTTGATACCTCCTATCCAAGGCATCTCTCACCAACACAACCATGACTCCTTTCTTTCATGACCTTGCCAAAGATCTCTTAGATCTGATGAACTTCATAGACTCCCAGTACCTACTATACCCTGAACTCTATCCAATCCTCATGGAACTCATGAACCTAGTAACCCATAGCCTCCTGTATCTTCTTGACTATGAAGACCGAATCCACCCTGAAATGGTCGGTTCAATCCTAGAGTGAGGTCCAGAGTTAGTAACTTGTAATCAGACAACCAGATGTAAGATATCAGTTCTAATCACCATATATATGTTGTAAATTATCATTTTCAATGTAAGTTATTTGAAGCTTTCAGCCGTATCTTGTATACAGTAAAATCTTCTTCTCCTATGCCTTATTATTTTCCTCTCTTTTATGCTTTATTATTTTATCTGTAGTTTTTGGAATTTTATTATCTGCAGATAGAGCTGTTGAAAGATTATAGAAAAATTATATGATCCAATCCTTTTGATTTTGATGATTACTAAAAACCATTGAGTTTATTAAAGGATGTAATGAGTTTATGTAAATGAGCAACAAATTTATTTTGAACAATCAATATGAATGCTCAAGTTTAACTTTAATCAATTTTGAAAGTGACTTTAAGCTTAATATTCAAACTTTCAAAATGAAATGTTATAATTCATGTTTTAATCAATAAGTTTTTGGATTAGTTCTTGAATCAATTCTAAATGTTAATTTTATTGATTTCATGTCAAAACATTGAATTAAAATGAATCTGGAACGATTTTATGTCAATCAGAAAAGTTTCTAATTTTTGATACGTTTCGGAGCCGACTCCTGAGTTTCAGAGTCGACTCCGCTCAGTGTACAGAAATGTGCATCTGTGTCGAGTCGACCCATGAAATTGTCGAGTCGACCCCTGATTCTGTCGAGCCGACTCCTGGACTGTGCGAGTCGACTCCGCTCTAACACCAGAAGAGTGTTTTTCTGAGCACTTCGCGAGTCGACCCCAAGTCTTTCTCGAGTCGACTCCCGACTTTCAGGAGTCGACACTTCACTTTTAGCGAGTCGACCCCTAACCTTTTTAAACATTTCTATTTTTGGTAAGACGAGCTCGAGCCGACTTGGAAAAAGCATGAGTCGACTCCAGCAAATCTGGACGCGATTTTTACGGATGCCAACTCAGCTCCAACGGTAAGATTTTTAAATAACGGCTATTTTTCCTTGTCTCTAACGGATATATTTTTGCAGATTCTATAAATAGAGGAGCTCTTTTCAAATCAAAACAAGCAAGAGAAAATCAAAAAGAGAGAAAAGAATATCTTTTGAAAAGAGGAAAAACAGAGCATATTGGAAAAATCCTTAAAGCTCAAAGGAGAGTGATTCAAAAGGAGTGAAATCCAAGAGGAAGTTTCGTCTGCTCCAGATCTTCAATCCACAAAAGTCAAAAGAAAATCCAAGAGCATTTCAAAGATCAAATCGGAGGATTTTCAAAAGAGGAAAAAGCTTCATCTCAACTCCAAAGTCTTCAACGGTCAAGAATCGTGCTGAGGCGTGATTCAACACTTCAAGAGGAGTTAAAGAGAAGAAAGAAGAAAGCCAAAGCCACTACCATCTGCAATATAATCAGGCTTTTCTAACTCTTTATTTTTGTACTTCATTTGTATATTTGCTCAAGGGGAGCATTTCATTGTTCAAACACTTTTACTCTTATTGTTTGCTGATTCAATCAGTGGATTGAATCAGTGGAGGTTGGTATACCTCGTTACAAGCCGGAGTGCTTGTGTTGGGTTAGTTGTGAGCCCGTGAAAAAACAACGTGTAGGGTTTTGTGCTGGTAAGCCCGAGTTAAAACCAGCTGGGTTCGTTGTTCACCCGGGAAAACAACAAGTTTGAGTTGTGAGCTTGGAAAATAACTCGGCTGTAATCTAGAGAGATTATAGTGTGGACCCAAGTGAATCTTGGGAGTGGACGTAGGTGTTGATTGCACCGAACCACTATAAAATTATCTTGTGTTTGCCGTGCCATATTTTCTCTTTCTCTATCTCTCTTTATTAATTGCTTGTGCATTGCCTATTAGTTAATTTCACTCACTTGCACATCTTGAGCAAATCAGTTTAAATCTTCCAAAAAAGTCTTAAATTTTAAGAACCCAATTCACCCCCCCTCTTGGGTTGCCATCTGGGCCAACAATTGGTATCAGAGCAAGTGCTCATTTAGAATTTGATCTCACGATCAAGGGCTAAAGATCCATATGGCAACACAAATTGGTTCAAGTTTTGCTGAAGGTCATTCTACGAATCGACCTCCTTTATTTAATGGCACCAACTATTCATATTGGAAAGCTAGAATGAGAATATTCATTCAAGCTTCGGACTATGAATTGTGGGGAGTAATAATTAACGGACCTAGTACACCCACACACCTTATTGATGGCACTATTGTTCCTAAACCCGAAAGGGATTGGAATGATAATGATAGAAGAATGGCACAACTAAATGCTAAGGCCATTAATATTTTATATTGTTCCTTAGACTCAAATGAATTCAACCGAATCTCAACTTGTAATTCCGCAAAAGAAATTTGGGATAGGTTGGAAATAACTCATGAAGGAACAAACCAAGTAAAAGAATCAAAGATAAATATTTTGGTTCATAAATATGAATTATTTACTATGGAACAAAATGAAACCATCACATGCATGTTCACTAGATTCACTGATATTGTGAATGGTTTAAAAAGTCTTGGAAAAGTTTATACTAACTCTGAGCTTGTTCGCAAAATCCTTAGGTCACTTCCAAGGACTTGGGAAGCCAAGGTGACCGCCATACAAGAAGCCAAAGATCTGAACATCCTACCATTGGAAGAGCTTCTTGGTTCGCTGATGACTCATGAGCTTCAAGTCAAACAACATGTCAATGAGGATGAGTCAAGAAAGAAGAAGACCATCGCCCTCAAAGCTGCGGAAAAGGAAGTAAGCAGCAGCGATGATGAAGAGGATGATGACGATGAGACAGCCCTCCTTGCAAGGAAATTCAAGAAATTTATGCAAAGAAGGAGGCCCTTCCACAAAAAGAGATTTGTTTCAAAAATGGAAGGAGAAAAAGAAAAGGATAAGAAAAAGGAAAAGGACAAAGAGAAAGAGCCCTTAGTATGCTATGAATGTAAAAAGCCAGGGCATTTTAGATATGACTGTCCTTTACTTAAGAAGGCCTATAAGAAAAAGAAAAAGGCATACATGGCAACTTGGACTGATAGTGAAGAGTCTTCTTCCGAAGAAGAAGAACAAAAAGAAGTTGCTAATGTCTGCTTCATGGCCAAACGACGACAACGACAATGAGGTAAGTTCTGAAAACTCAAATGATGACTTTACATTTGATGAAATGTTTGAGGCTTTCAATGAACTTATGATTGATTTTAAATCCTTGAAAAAGAAGTATAAGTTTTTGAAAAATGACAACATTAGCTTAGCTAAAAGTAAAAATGAATTAGCTTTAGAAGTTAAGAACTTAACTAATGAAAAAGAAGAACTTAGCAAAGAAAAAGATAATCTTAATCAAGAAATAGATTTGTTGAAATCTGAAACTAAAAACTCAACAAAAGATTTAAAAGATCAATTAGAAACTTTAGCTTTAGATAAAGAACAGCAAGTTAAAGAAAATGACTTTCTTAAGAAAGATGTTAAAAAATATAAAGACATTGTTGAGAAATTCACTTTAAGTTCAACTAAACTTAACATGATCTTAGATAGTCAAAAAGCTGTTTTTGACAAAGCAGGTTTAGGATATAACACATTAAGGAAACAAAAATCTTTAAAGAATATTTTTATAAAAGCCAACCAAAGTAATATAACTTGTTTCAAATGTAATGAAAAAGGTCATAAATCATTTGAATGCAAAACGTTAAATAATAACAACAAGTTAAATGTTAAAGCTAAGAAAATATGGGTTCCGAAAGGAACAATTTTTGTTGCTGCTAACCATGAAGGACCCAAGAAAGCTTGGGTACCTAAACATAAAGTTTAAATTATGTTGCAGGAATGTCTTGTAGCCAAAAGATCAAAGAAAAAGTGGTACCTTGATAGTGGCTGCTCAAGACATATGACGGGTGACAAAGATGAATTCATCACCCTAGAAGAAAAGAAAGGTGGAGTTGTTACGTTTGGCGATAACGGTAAAGGTCAAATCATGGGCCTTGGTAAAGTCGTATAACTCCATCTACATTTATTGATAATGTACTTTATGTTGATGGTTTGAAGCATAATCTAATAAGTATAAGTCAATTATGTGATAAAAACTTTAATGTTTCATTTAAATCTTCTGTATGCACTGTAACTAATTCTATTGATGATAGCATTGTATTTACTGGTTATAGACATGGCAATGTTTACTTGGTTGATCTAGAAAAATTATCTTTGAGTGATCATTGCTTAATTGCTGACAATGCTAACATAAATGAAATTAGTTGGTTGTGGCATCGTAGATTAGGTCATGCAAGCACACACCTTATTTCAAAATTAATTAAAATGGATTTAGTTAAAGGATTACCTAAACTAGATTTTGAAAATAATAAAATATGTGATGCATGTCAATTTGGAAAACAAACTAGAAGTTCTTTCAAATCTAAAAACATTGTTTCAACTTCTAGGGCACTAGAGCTACTTCACATGGATCTTTTCGGACCAACTAGAACCACAAGTCTAGGAGGAAAGAAATATGGTCTAGTGATTGTAGATGATTATTCTAGATATACTTGGGTAATGTTTTTAGCTCACAAAGATGAGACTTTCTCGATATTCCTGAAATTCTTCAAGAAAGTCACAAATGAGAAAAACACTACTATAGTATCTCTAAGAAGTGATCATGGAACAGAATTTGAAAATCATTATTTGAAAGTTTTTGTTCTGAAAATGGAATTAATCATAATTTTTCAGCCCCTAGGACTCCACAGCAAAATGGTGTAGTTGAAAGGAAAAATAGGACTCTAGAAGACATGGCCCGTACCATGCTATGCGAAAGCAACTTACCAAAGTATTTTTGGGCGGAAGCAATTAACACAGCATGTTACATCTTAAATAGAGCCTTAATAAGACCAATCTTAAAGAAAACACCTTATGAATTATGGAATGAAAGAAAACCAAATATAAAATACTTTCATGCATTTGGATGTAAATGTTTCATTCATAATAATGGTAAAAACAATTTAGGAAAATTTGATGCTAAATCTGATGAAGGAATCTTTTTAGGATATTCAACAACTAGTAAAGCTTATAGAGTATTTAACAAGAAAACCTTAGTAGTTGAAGAATCCATTCATATAGTTTTCGATGAATCTTTAGCATCTAGTTCTGAAAAGCTTGATGATGAGGAAGATACAAACATAATTGAAAAAGATCTTGAAAAACTTAATATTGAAGTATCTTCTGATCATGAGCAAGAAGCTAAAGATGATGATTCACATAAGGACGATGATGTCAATATTGATCATAATGATACAGATCTTCCAAGAGACTGGAGATATGCTCATAGTCATCCCAAGGAATTGATTATAGGCGATCCATCTCAAGGAATAAGAACTAGATCATATATGAGAAATATTAGTAATCATCTTGCATTTGTATCACAAATTGAACCTAAAACTATAGAAGAAGCTGAAAAAGATAATAATTGGATGTTAGCAATGCAAGAAGAACTAAATCAATTTACAAGAAATAATGTTTGGACTTTAGTTGAAAGACCTAAAAATCATTCAGTAATAGGATCAAAATGGGTTTTTAGAAATAAACTAGATGAAAATGGCATAGTAATTAGAAACAAAGCTAGATTGGTTGCTAAAGGATATAATCAAGAGGAAGGTATTGATTTTGATGAAACCTTTGCGCCAGTAGCTAGATTAGAAGCCATTAGGCTATTACTTGCATTTGCATGTCATATGAATTTTAACTTATTTCAAATGGATGTAAAAAGCGCATTTTTAAATGGATTTATAAATGAAGAAGTTTATGTAGAACAACCACCAGGTTTTGAAGATCACGAATTTTCAAATCACGTTTTTAAATTGCACAAAGCTTTATATGGTTTGAAACAAGCACCTAGAGCTTGGTATGATAGGTTAAGTAAATTCTTAATAGAAAATGATTTTACAAGAGGAAATGTTGATAAAACCTTGTTTTTGAAAAGAAAAAGTAAAGATTTACTTGTAGTACAAATATACGTAGATGACATTATTTTTGGTGCTACTAACGATTCTCTTTGTCAAGAATTTGCAAAGTTGATGCAGGGAGAATTCGAGATGAGCATGATGGGAGAACTCAACTTCTTCCTTGGACTCCAGATCAAACAAAGCAAAGAGGGAATCTTCATCAACCAAACAAAATACACAAGAGAACTACTCAAAAAGTTTGGTATGGAATCAATGAAACCCCTCGGAACTCCAATGAGTCCTTCATGCAAGCTGGACAAAGATGAAGAAGGTAAAAAGGTTGATCAAAAGTATTATCGAGGTATAATCGGATCCCTTCTTTATTTAACAGCAAGTAGACCAGACATTATGTTTTCAGTATGTTTATGTGCTAGATTTCAATCTGAACCTAAAGAATCACATTTAATAGCTGTTAAAAGAATACTAAGATATGTAAGTGGAACAAAAAATGTAGGTTTATGGTATTCTAGAGACTCCACATTAAATCTAATTGCATATTCAGATTCTGATTATGCTGGATGCAAACTAGATAGAAAAAGCACAAGTGGTGCATGCCATTTCTTAGGAAGTAACTTAATCACATGGTTTAGCAAAAAGCAAAATTCAGTTGCATTATCAACTACTGAAGCTGAATATGTAGCAGCTGGAAGTTGCTGTGCGCAAATCCTATGGATTAAGCGACAACTTGAAGACTATGGTATCACGCTTGATAAAACACCCATAAGATGTGATAACACTAGTGCAATTAATCTAACAAAGAATCCAATTCAACATTCAAGAACTAAACACATAGAAATCAGATATCATTTTATAAGAGAACATGTAGCAAATAATGAAATATGTCTTGATTATGTTAACACTGAAGAACAATTAGCTGACATATTCACTAAACCTTTAAATGAAGAGAGATTCTGTTATCTTAGAGGAGAGTTAGGTATTTGTGATCCTTTAGAATGAATTTGAAACCCCTAAGGAAATTTTATCTAAGATTCTTTCAAATCCTCAATCCTTAAGGAAATCTTATCTAGAACTCATATCTAATTGATTCACTCATATCCAATGATTATTTATCAATTTTTATGATCATATTCCGGACACATTTCAGAAATTTCATGTTTTTGGTCTGAAATGGTCTCGGAGCCGACTCGATGCGTATCGGAGTCGACTCCCGGTTTCAACTGAAACTCTCGGGTCGACCCCTCTTAGGCGCGAGTCGACTCCATGTCGGGACGGCCTTTCTGTGTCTGTGCCGAGTCGACACTGGGTTTGCGCGAGCCGACTCGAGGTGGTCCCAAGTTGATTTATCTAGGGCAGAGTCGACTCGTCGCTCATTCATTCGACCCCAATCGGCAAAATACTCTCCACTCATTCCAAACCTTCCAAACTCCAATAATCCCTGATTATCACCTCCAATCATCAAATGGCACCTAAAACTAGAGGATCTAGTGTTGTGGCGGGTGGAATCAAGGAAGCGCTCCGTGAAGAAGTGAAGCGTCCCGTGCGTGAACCTTCTCCAAGCACGGACTCCACTTCATCTGCTTCTACTCCGACTGCTACTCCTGCTGCCTCGTCTTCCCAGGTAGATCGTCTAGCGGATAGGATCATTACTACTGGTAGGAAGGTGGATTTTGAATTATTTGAAAATGAGGGCTTTCTAGTTGGGAGACAGCTTATCGAGATGGGTTGGAGAAAATTTGTTCTCTAGAGTGCCCGACCTATCCCTCTTTGGTTAAAGAATTTACAAGAATCTGTCTAGAGGAGACCATGGGCTTATTAGCAATGTGAGAGGAGTCAGACTATCTGTTACTGCTGAGATTCTATCTAGATTGTTGGAATTTACCCTTGTCTGGCACTTCCACCTTTTCTTCTGATGACCGCGCCCCAGCTTTATCAAGATTATTAAACAGGGATGTGGTTGGATTTGAAGAGGTATTTGCTAATCAGCTTTCTTTAGATTGAGATTACTACACAATATCTGCAGTAGGATTCTCTTTCCTAAAACTGGTAGATTTGACTATGTTCGGAGAGAGATGTCTTTGTAATGGATGCCATAGTGACAGGCAAGCCTATCAATCTTCCCAGCATGATTCTATGGTACATAGCAGATTGTGGAGGGAAAAGAAATCTAGTCTGCCTTATGGGATGATCCTTACAATGATTTTTCGAAGCCAAGGTGTGGTGATTTCTGATAATGAACCTATGAAGAATCTAAGACACACTGATTTTTATAGCCTGGCAACAATTCATCGGATGGGTTTATCAAAAAGAATGGTAAATGGGAAAGGAAAGGAGTGACAGAAGATAGAGCTACAGATACTGAGGCTGCAGGACCCTCTGTTAGACATCCTTCGCCTGCACCTCCGAGCCCTTTGATTTCTGCCTCTGCTCCAGCCCCAGTTCCAACTTTTGTTCAACTTCATCTTCTGCTAGTTTTTCAGATCAACAACTTATGCAACTCAAAGCCTTACTTGAAGATCAATCTGACAAGCTTAAAACTGATTTTGAGAATAAATTTATGAATTTGAGAGAGACTCTTTATTCTCTTGATGATCGTATCTCAAAGATTGAGTCCACTCTCGGCTCTTCATCGGCATCCTTAAGTGGTGATCTCAAGAATATTTTTGAAGAACTTAAGGATATATGTGGAGATGGAGAGACATATGCAAGAGCAACGCCGAGCTTCAAGACAAATTCAGAGTGCGTGCACCTTTGTTGATGAAAACTCAAGGATTATGTTAAAATTCAATCTGAAGGAATGAAAAATATAGTAGATCATCTAACTAGAATTGTAAGAACTCATTTTTGAGTTACTAGAGTTTCAATCCTTGTTTTGTACTGAAGTTTTAATTATGCTTTCATTTTGAAGTCAATGTATTGAACCTTTTGATGTATTAGACCTTTGAATGAAATGAATTCTCTATTTCCCTATTTCAATGAATGAATGAAATTTGAATGAATGTTTATGATTCTATATCTTTTTGTTGATAACAAAAAAGGGGGAGAATTTTATAGTTCTATGATTGTGATAAAATGAGATAAACAATGAGATATTTAATTAAGTTTCATAGGGGGAGCTACTTCATTAAGGGGGAGCCTAAGCCTAACTATGAAAACAAAATAATTCACTAATCAATCATGAACAAACTCAATATTTTTGTCATCATCAAAAAGGGGGAGATTGTTGAAAGATTATAGAAAAATTATATGATCCAATCCTTTTGATTTTGATGATTACTAAAAACCATTGAGTTTATTAAAGGATGTAATGAGTTTATGTAAATGAGCAACAAATTTATTTTGAACAATCAATGAATGCTCAAGTTTAACTTTAATCAATTTTGAAAGTGACTTTAAGCTTAATATTCAAACTTTCAAAAGAAATGTTATAATTCATGTTTTAATCAATAAGTTTTTGGATTAGTTCTTGAATCAATTCTAAATGTTAATTTTATTGATTTCATGTCAAAATATTGAATTAAAATGAATCTGGAACGATTTTAATGTCAATCAGAAAAGTTTCTGATTTTTGATACGTTCCGGAGCCGACTCCTGAGTTTCAGAGTCGACTCCGCTCAGTGTACAGAAATGTGCATCTGTGTCGAGTCGACCCATGAAATTGTCGAGTCGACCCCTGATTCTGTCGAGCCGACTCCTGGACTGTGCGAGTCGACTCCGCTCAGACACCAGAAGAGTGTTTTTCTGAGCACTTCGCGAGTCGACCCCAAGTCTTTCTCGAGTCGACTCCCGACTTTCAGGAGTCGACACTTCACTTTTAGCGAGTCGACCCCTAACCTTTTTAAACATTTCTATTTTTGGTAAGACGAGCTCGAGCCGACTCGGGAAAAGCATGAGTCGACTCCAGCAAATCTGGACGCGATTTTTACGATGACACTCAGCTCCAACGGTAAGATTTTTAAATAACGGCTATTTTTCCTTGTCTCTAACGGATATATTTTTGCAGATTCTATAAATAGAGGAGCTCTTTTCAAATCAAAACAAGCAGAGAAAATCAAAAAGAGAGAAAAGAATATCTTTTGAAAAGAGGGAAAAACAGAGCATATTGGAAAAATCCTTAGCTCAAAGGAGAGTGATTCAAAAGGAGTGAAATCCAAGAGGAAGTTTCGTCTGCTCCAGATCTTCAATCCACAAAAGTCAAAAGAAAATCCAAGAGCATTTCAAAGATCAAATCGGAGGATTTTCAAAAGAGGAAAAAGCTTCATCTCAACTCCAAAGTCTTCAACGGTCAAGAATCTTGCTGAGGCGTGATTCAACACTTCAAGAGGAGTTAAAGAGAAGAAGAAGAAAGCCAAAGCCACTACCATCTGCAATACAATCAGGCTTTTCTAACTCTTTATTTTTGTACTTCATTTGTATATTTGCTCAAGGGGAGCATTTCATTGTTCAAACACTTTTATTCTTATTGTTTGCTGATTCAATCAGTGGATTGAATCAGTGGAGGTTGGTATACCTCGTTACAAGCCGGAGTGCTTGTGTTGGGTTAGTTGTGAGCCCGTGAAAAACAACGTGTAGGGTTTTGTGCTGGTAAGCCCGAGTTAAAACCAGCTGGGTTCGTTGTTCACCCGGAAAACAACAAGTTTGAGTTGTGAGCTTGGAAAACAACTCGGCTGTAATCTAGAGAGATTATAGTGTGGACCCAAGTGAATCTTGGGAGTGGACGTAGGTGTTGATTGCACCGAACCACTATAAAATTATCTTGTGTTTGCCGTGCCATATTTTCTCTTTCTCTATCTCTCTTTATTAATTGCTTGTGCATTGCCTATTAGTTAATTTCACTCACTTGCACATCTTGAGCAAATCAGTTTAAATCTTCCAAAAAGTCTTAAATTTTTAAGAACCCAATTCACCCCCCCTCTTGGGTTGCCATCTGGGCCAACAAGAGCCATCAAGGACTTTTTAGTCGTAGACATCAAGACCACAGGTTATGAAAACATAAACCCAGGGTTTAACCCACTCAGCATAGTATACATAATAGTCTATAAACTGATGACAACCAGGATCAATGCCAAAGGAATAAAGAAGACTCCGAAAGGACAAACTTTATTCTTGGCTACAGATGAAAAACATCACTCAATGGTACCACAGATGTACGATTGGGAAGATGTTGAAATAAAAAACAATTGGACATTAGAACAGGTCCAACCACCCTGTTGTCCCAGATTGCAACCCAAGAGGGGGGGCGGTGAATTGAGTCTTTTAAAAATTTTAAACACTTTTGAAGTAAAACTCAACTTAAAATAAATCACAGATATGCAATAGTTAAGACAGAATATGCAAGGAGAAGATGAAGACAAAGAAACAGAGACAAGCACAGCAAACACTAAAATTTTATAGTGGTTCGGTGTACCTACACCTACGTCCACTCCCAAGTACCTCTTGGGTCCACACTATAATCAACCTTGATTACAGCATAATTGTTTTACAAGATCACAACTCAAACTTGTTGTTTTCCCGGGTGCATAATGAACCCAGCTGGTTTCCACGGATCACCACCACAAAAACCTTACACACAAGCAACT
>UESW01003385.1:40197-82113 GCA_900491605.1 Calamus simplicifolius
TGACTCAGTTCACAAGAAAAGAATGTTTGATACAACTGCTCCTTAAATGAGCAAATAAGACAAGTTAACTATTCAAACAAAGAGATAGAAATGTAAGCCTGATTTGTAGATCTTTGTGGCTTGATTCTTCTCCTCTTTCTTGCTTTTGAATGGATCTTCCTTGAGTATTCTCTTGAAGCTCGGAAGAACAGATGAAGAACAGGAACTAGGGCTTGCTTGTTTGCTTCTTCAAACTTAGAAATCTCTTCAAAATGAAAGTGTGAAGACTAGGGATTTCTCTCTTTTCTTTAGGGAATCAATACGATCTTTCCTTTTGATTTTTCCTCTGATTTTCTCTTCTTTTTCTCTATTTTTCTTTTTTTCTCTTCTTTTAAACGGTCACATCCATCATGCTCTTATAGATCCTTCCAAAACTAAGAATAGATGAAAACTATCCGTTAGAATCAAAATGGAAGAAAAGTTAGGAACAAATAAGGTAATAGCCGTTGAGATTTAAAGTAAAAAGTAAGGTTTAGAGACGTTCTGACACATCTGAAAGTCGTTTCTCTCGGCTCTGACTTTCCTGGGGTCGACTCTAACTTGAAATCCCCAAACAGCCCGATTTGGAGTCTGCTCTAACTTTTCTGGGGTCGACACATTTTTCTTCTGGAGTCGACTCTAACTCCTCAGGTGTCGACTCTAATTTGAGACCCGAAAAACCATCTTTCTGTTTTTCTACTGGAGTCGACTCTTTCCAGGTGTCGACTCTAGTCCGTGCCATTTTTCGGAGTCGACTCTGTGATTCTAGGTGTCGACTCTAATGTCTGCAATCTTACCTTGACATTAGAATTAAGCTCCGAACTTGATTTCTCTCGAGATTTTGATCATTTAAACAAGTTATAAACTGAAACATTTAATCAAAATCATTAGTAACTTCATGAGTTATACTCAAATAGTTTTGTTTATCATCAAATTAATAATTGGGTCAACAATCTCCCCTTTTTGATGATGACAAAAACTTTGAGTATATGCATTAGAATTCATAAACATTGTAAACCTTATCAAGACTTTAAATTTGTTCAATTTAAGAATAAGCCACAGTTTCAAAATAAGCAAAATTGATCAATAATGATCAACATGAACTATAAATAAAAATTACGCTCCCCCTGCATAATATAACTCCCCCTTTCTTTATGCATATTTCTTTTAGATTATTTAAATTCTCATTCTCTCTCTCCATATTTTCTTTTATGCATATACAATTCTTCTTTTCTCCCCCTTTTTTGTTATCAACAAAAAGGTGAAAAACAATTGTATAAAGAATTTTAAAGTGATATTCAATTCAGAAAATTGAAGAATAGATATCATTATTTCATTCATCAACCATCATTGTATCAAACATTCAAACAGTGTTTCATTATTCAAAACATTCATTACATCATGTATTAAGATACAAAACAGTAAATATCCTAAGTACAAGCTATCAAAATAACATAAAAGCTAAATTTTGATTTGACAGGATCTTAAAGGCTAATTGGGATTTGACTTGAGTTGGCTTGGATAGGCATCAATATAGGAAGTAGAAGGTCAATCAAGTATGTTTGTAGACAATTCTCTTCAGATGACCTATTAACTCCATAATCTCATCTTTCTGTGATTTCTTGAAGCCTTCAAGACAATCCTCAATCTGAGTAATAGCAAAATCTATATCCCTTCTTAGTTGTCCAGTGGCATCAAGGTAAGCTCTAGATCCATCTGCGATCCCTTCCAGCCTTTCAAAAATCTTGTGAAGCTCAGATGATAGGGTATCCACAGATCTGTCCAATGAAGATGCAATCATGTCAAGCTTAGCAGAGAGCTGCCTCATCTCATTTCTCATCTCTGAATCATGCTCAGTCAATAAGGCCCTGAGCTGATCAAGCTGCCTCTCTGAAAAGCCTGCTGACTCAGCAACAAACCCGATGCCACCTGAGGGGGTGAAGAAGTGCTCGGTCCAGCAAGATGGTCCGCAACTGATGGTCCAGCAGTAGATGGTCCAGGGACATCCTCATCTCTGGCCTCCTCAATTCTGGCTTCTTGTCCTCTCCTTTGCCACTGGCCATTAACTTTCCTGAAGCCCATTCTATGAATAGTGGAGATGCTGTAGTAGTCAGTATATCTGAGATTTCTTTGCAGTTCATTCTCCATTATCTTTACACCTTGGCTTCTGAACACCAGTGTGAGAACCATACCATATGGCAGTGTAGATCTTTTCTTTGTAGCTGCCTCTGCCATATAACCAATCATCATCCCGGCCAAATTTACTGGTTGACCAGTGATGATACAATCCATCAGAAGAATGTCTCGCTCCGAGACATACTCGAACCTTCCAATCTTAGGAAACAAGATTCTCCCACAAATATTATGAAGTAATCTGAGTTCCAGTTGAGTTGATTTGCCATTACCTCTTCAAACTCAGAAACTTCTCTCCCAAGCATCCTTGACAGGGCTCCACCTCTGTCATCATGCTGACATGCAGTCAAACCAACAGTGGGCATCTCCAGAAGATTTCCTAGTGACTCTGTAGTGATCACCACTTTGGTTCCACGCACAAAACTTACAAGACCTCCTTCCCCTCTACATAAATCACTGTAGAATTCCTTCACGAGGGCAGGGTAGGTCGGAACATCTAGTGAGCAAATCTTTTCCCAACCCATTTCTTTTATTTGTCTCCCTATAGAAAAACCTTCCAACTCAAATAGATTAAAATCTACCTTCCTTCCTAGTGATAACCTTCCCGGCCAACAAGTCAACGCGGGTGGATGATGGAGAAGCCTCCGGAGTAGAAGAAGAGGAAGACGAAGAGCTAGAAGAAGATTGCCTCTCGGTTCTTCGAACGGAACGTCTCCCGGTGGGAACGGCCGCACCAAACACGGATCCTCGCTCTTGGGAGCCATTGGAGGTCAATGGAGGTTGGAATCAAGGATTTTGAAGAGTTTGGAAAAGTTTGGAATGCTTTGGAGAAGGATTTGAAAGGGATTGAAAAGGATTGAGTCGTTAAAGTGTCGACTCTGCCCTAATAAAGTGACGATTTTCACTTAGAGTCGACTCCCGCAAAGTGAGGTGTCGGCTCCGAACAAAAAATCAGTCAGCGCTCGAATTAGAGTCGGCTCTGCAGAAGCCGGAGTCGGCTCTAATGAGCAGACAGAAAGCTCTAAAGAAAAGGTGTCGACTCCAAAATTGAAGGTGTCGACTCCACAATAGTTTCAGTGAAAAAAATGAATTTCAAGGATCTGAAACTAATCAAATTGATCATCAAAATCTAGATAAATTCTCCTTAATAATTGGGGAATCAATGAATCAAACTTCTAGATAAATTTCCTTATAAAGTGTAAAAGATTTTCAAGAAATTTACCGAAATTTAGATAGTTGTCCTTGAGAGTTTCAGAAAATCATTCTAAAGGATCACAAACTCCTAATTCTCCTCTAAGATAACAAAATCTCTCCTCACTCAAAGGTTTGGTAAAAATATCAGCCAATTGATCATTAGTGTTCACATAATCAAGACAAATATCATTATTAGCTACATGTTCTCTAATAAAGTGATGTCTAATTTCTATGTGTTTAGTTCTAGAATGTTGAATTGGATTCTTAGTTAGATTGATTGCACTAGTATTATCACATCTAATAGGAATTTTATCAAGTGTGATGCCATAATCTTCAAGTTGTCGCTTAATCCAAAGGATTTGAGCACAGCAACTTCCAGCTGCAACATACTCTGCCTCAGCAGTGGATAATGCAACCGAATTTTGCTTCTTGCTAAACCAAGAGATTAAGTTACCTCCTAAAAATTGGCATGCACCACTTGTACTTTTTCTATCTAATTTACATCCAGCATAATCAGAGTCAGAATAAGCAATCAAATTAAGTGTTGAGTCTCTAGAATACCATATTCCTACATTTTTAGTTCCATTTAGATATCTAAAGATTCTTTTAACAGCAATAAAATGTGATTCTTTAGGTTCAGATTGATATCTTGCACATAAACAAACAGCAAACATGATATCAGGTCTACTTGCAGTTAAGTAAAGTAGAGATCCGATCATACCTCGGTAATATTTTTGATCTACTTTCTTACCATCTTCATCTTTGTCCAGCTTGCATGAAGGACTCATTGGCGTGCCAAGAGGTTTAGCAGATTCCATACCAAACTTCTTAAGTATTTCCTTCGTGTACTTTGCTTGGTTAATGAAAATTCCAGCTTTCTCTTGTCTAATTTGAAGTCCAAGGAAGAAGTTAAGTTCTCCCATCATGCTCATCTCGAATTCTCCCTGCATTAACTTAGCGAATTCTTGGCAAAGAATTGTTAGTAGCACCAAAGACAATATCATCAACGTAAATCTGTACAACCAATAAATCCATTTCTTTTCTTTTTAAAAACAAGGTTTTGTCAACATTTCCTCTTGTAAATCCATTTTCAATCAAAAATTTACTCAATCTATCATACCAAGCTCTAGGTGCTTGTTTTAAACCATAAAGTGCTTTGTGTAATTTAAAAACATGGTTTGGAAATTCATGATCTTCAAAACCAGGAGGTTGTTCAACATAAACTTCCTCATTTATAAAACCATTTAAAAATGCACTTTTAACATCCATTTGAAATAAGTTGAAATTCATATGACATGCAAATGCAAGCAATAGTCTAATGGCTTCTAATCTAGCTACAGGAGCAAAAGTTTCATCAAAATCTATTCCTTCTTCCTGATTATATCCTTTTGCAACTAGCCTAGCTTTATTCCTAATGACTGTGCCATTTTCGTCTAATTTATTTCTAAAAACCCATTTAGATCCTATTATAGGGTGGTCTCTAGGTCTGTCTACTAGGGTCCATACCTTATTCCTAGTGAATTGGTTTAACTCTTCTTGCATAGCTAACATCCAATTGCTATCTTTTTCAGCTTCTTCTATGGTTTCAGGTTCTATTTGAGATACAAATGCAAGATGATTATTAATATTTCTCATGGATGATCTAGTTCTTACTCCTTGAGATGGATCACCTATGATCAAATCCCTTGGATGATCATGAGCATATCTCCAATCTCTAGGCAGATCTATATCATTATGAGCAGTATCAATAACATCAGCCAAAGGTAAATCCTCATCTTTTGCTTCTTGATTCATGATCTGAAGATACATCTAATTTTTCAATACCTCTTTCAAGTAAACTTGTATCTTCCTCATCATCAATCTTTCCCGAACTTGATGCTAAAGACTCATCAAAGACTACATGAATGGATTCTTCTACAACTAGACTCTTCTTATTGAATACTCTATAGCTTTACTAGAGGTTGAATATCCTAAGAAAATGCCTTCATCAGATTTAGCGTCAAACTTTCCAAGATTATCTTTACCATTGTTATGGATGAAGCATCTACAACCAAATGCATGAAAGTAGCCTAAATTGGGTTTCCTATCATGCCATAGTTCATAGGGTGTTTTCTTAAGGATAGGTCTAATTAGGGCTCTATTTAGGATGTAACATGCTGTGTTAATAGCTTCCGCCCAAAAATATTTAGGGAGTTTGCTTTCACATAGCATGGTACGGGCCATGTCTTCTAGAGTCCTATTTTTTCTCTCTACAACTCCATTTTGCTGAGGTGTTCTAGGTGCAGAAAAATTATGATGTATGCCTTTTTCAAAACAGAATTTTTCAAATAAGTGATTTTCAAATTCAGTCCGTGATCACTTCTTAGAGACACTATGGTAGTGTTTTTCTCATTTGTGACTTTCTTGAAAAATTTCAGGAATATTGAGAAAGTCTCATCTTTATGAGCCAAAAACATTACCCAAGTGAATCTAGAGTAATCATCTACTATCACAAGACCATACTTCTTTCCTCCTAGACTAGTGGTTCTAGTAGGTCCAAAGAGGTCCATGTGTAGTAGCTCCAGGGGCCTAGTAGTTGAAACAACATTCTTAGATTTGAAAGAACTTCTTGTTTGTTTACCAAATTGACATGCATCACAGATTCGATTATTTTCAAAATCTAAGCTAGGAATACCTTTAACTAAATCATTTTCAGCAATTTTGAAATTAAGTGTGTGCTAGCATGACCTAATCTACGATGCCATAGCCATCCAATCTCATTCATCTTAGCATTATCAGCAACTAAGCAATGATTACTTGAGGATAAGTTATTCAAATCAATTAAGTATACATTGCCATAACGTTTTCCAACAAGAATAATGCTACTATCAATGGGATTAGTGACAGTGCAAATAGAAGCTTCAAAAGAAACTTTGAAACCTTTATCACACAGCTGGCTAATACTAATCAAGTTATGCTTTAATCCATTAACATATAATACATTATCAACATAGGTAGATGGAGTAATTTGAATCTTACCAATGCCCATGATATGGCCTTGACCATTATCACCAAAAGTAACTACTCCACCTCTTTTCGTCTCAAGGGTGATGAATTGATCTTTGTCACCCGTCATATGTCTTGAGCAACCACTATCAAGATACCATTTTCTTTTCAATCCGATGGCTGCAAGACACTCCTGCAAAATATTCATCTCTTAATTTTAGGTACCCAAGCTTTCTTGGGTCCTTCATGGTTAGAAGCAATGAATATTGTTCCTTTAGGAACCCAAATCATCTTTCTTTTATCATGTGGAGTTTTACACATATAAGATTTATGTCCTTTGTTTCCACATTTAAAACAAGTAATATTTGATGATTTTTCAGCATGTACAAAAATATTTTTCAAAGATTTTTGCTTTTTAAGTGGATTATATCCTAATCCGGCTTTATCAAAAATAGCCTTTTGATTATCCAAAATCATATTTAGTTTGATAGAGCTTAAAGTAAATTTGTCAACAATGGGTTTAAGCCTATCAACTTCATTTTTCAAATTTTTATTTTCTTTCTTTAGAAATTCATTTTCTACAATATGCTTTTCATTTTCTAAAGATAGATTTTGCATTTGATTCTTCAAATCTTTATTCTTTGAGCTTAGATTTGCATAATCATCAATTAGTTCATAAAAAGCACTATGCAATTCTTCAAATGTAAAATCATCTAGAAAACTTGGACTCACCTCATCATTGTCCGCCATGAAGCAAGATTGGCTATTTCTTTCTTTTCATCTTCTTCGGAACTTGAGCTTTCCGAATCACTCCAGGTAGCCATCATTGCCTTCTTTTTGAATCTCCGGGGGGCCTTTTTGAGTTGTGGACATTCAGATTTGAAATGTCCCGGTTTCTTGCATTCAAAGCAGATTATTTCCTTTTCTTTTCCTTTGTCCTCATCTTTCTAACAAAGGGCTTTTTCTTTTCAAATTTCTTCTTCTTCATGAATCTCTTGAATTTCCTTGTGATGAGTGCCATGTCCTCATCATCACTGTCATCTTCAGATTCATCAGATTCTTCCTTACATTCTGAAATTTTGAGAGCCATAGTCCTTTTCTTCTTTGACTCATCTTCATTAACATGTTGCTTGACTTGAAGCTCATGAGTCATCAAGGATCCCAAAAGTTCTTCTAGAGGTAGAGTGCTCAGATCTTTTGCCTCTTGTATTGCAGTGACTTTAGCTTCCCATGTCCTAGGCAAAGAACGCAACACCTTTCTCACAAGATCAGAGTTATCATAAGATTTACCAAGACTTTTTAAACCATTAACAATGTCAGTAAATCTTGTAAACATATCAGAAATAGATTCACATGCATCCATTTTGAACAATTCATATTTATGAACAAGCATGTTAATCTTGGATTCCTTTACCTGATTGGTTCCCTCATGGGTAACCTCTAATTTATCCCAAATTTCTTTAGCAGATATGCAAACAGATATACGATTAAATTCATTTGCATCTAAAGAACAGTACAAAACATTCATAGCCTTGGCATTTAGTTGTGCCAATTTCTTATCATGTTCATCCCATTCCGTTTCGGTTTAGGAATTTCCATGCCATTAAGTCTTGTAGTGGGTGTGTGAGGTCCATTGACTATAATACTCCATAGATCATAGTCAAGTGCTTGAATGAAGATTTTCATTCTAGCTTTCCAATAAGAATAATTAGAACCATTAAATAAAGGAGGACGATTCGTAGATTGTCCTTCAGAAAAGGTCGAGCCAACTTGAGCTGCCATTTGGATCTTTAACTCTTGATTGTTAGATCAAGAAAAAATGAGCACTAGCTCTGATACCAATTGTTGTCCCAGATAGCAACCCAAGAGGGGGGTGAATTGGGTCTTTTAAAATTTTAAACACTTTTGAAGTAAAACCCCCAACTTAAAATAAATCACAGATATGCAACAATTAAGACAGAATATGCAATGAGGAGATGAAGAGGAAGAGATAAAAGTCAAGCACTGCAAACACAGAAATTTTATAGTGGTTCGGTGTACCTACACCTACGTCCACTCCCAAGTACCTCTTGGGTCCACACTATAATCAACCTTGATTACAGCAGAGTTGTTTCACAAGATCACAACTCAAACTTGTTGTTTTTCGGGCGCACAACGAACCCAGCTGGTTTCCAAGGTTCACCAGCACAAAACCTTACACACAAGCAACTGCTTGCACAAGGCAAACTGCCTCAACTGATTCAATCACCTGATTGACTCAGTTCACAAGAAGAACAAGAATGTTTGATACAATAACTGCTCCTTAAATGAGCAAATAAGACAATTTAACTATTCAACCAAAGAGATAGAAATAAAAGCCTGATTTGTAGATCTCTGTGGCTTGATTCTTCTCCTCTTTCTTGCTTTTGAATGGATCTTCCTTGAGTATTCTCTTGAAGCTCGAAGAACAGATGAAGAACAGGAACTAGGGCTTGCTCGTTTGCTTCTTCAAACTTAGGGATTTCTCTCTTTTCTTTTAGAGGATCAGTACGATTTTTCCTTTTGATTTTTCCTCTAATTTTCTCTCGATTTTTCTCTTCTTTTTCTTCTTTTTTTCTTTTTTCTCTTCTTTTAAACGGTCACATCCATCATGCTTTTATAGATCCTTCCAATACTAAGAATAGATGAAAACTATCCGTTAGAATCAAAATGGAAGAAAAGTTAGGAAAAAATAAGGTAATAGCCGTTGAGATTTAAAATAAAAAGAAGGTTTAGAGACGTTCTGACACATCTGAAAGTCATTTCTGACAATCTGGAGTCGACTCTGACTTTCCTGGGGTCGACTCTAACTTGAAATCCTCAAACAGCCCGATTTGGAGTCTGCTCTAACTTTTTGGGGTCGACACATTATGCTTCTGGAGTCGACTCTAACTTCTCAGGTGTCGACTCTAATTTGAGACCCAAAAAACCATCTTTCTATTTTTCTACTGGAGTCGACTCTGCAGGTTCCAGGTGTCGACTCTAATCCGTGCCATTTTCGGAGTCGACTTTGTGATTCTAGGTGTCGACTCTAATGTCTGCAATCTTACCTTGACATTAGAATTGAGTTCCGAACTTGATTTTTCTCGAGATTTTGATCATTTAAACAAGTTATAAACTGAAACATTTAATCAAAATCATTAGTAATTTCATGAGTTATACTCAAATAGTTTTGTGTATCATCAAAATTAATAATTGGGTCAACAACCAACATGCTCAATTACCCTAATTGGCTTAGTTTCATGTCTTAGGTTCCATCAGTGAGTCTAATTGACACCAATTGAGTCAATCCTAGTACTTAGGCTAGATAAATGGGCTATATTATCAATAAATGAGTCAAATTCAGTATTTAGGCTTAATTAACAGAACCAATTATCAATAATTGGGTTAAACTCATGGTTCAAGCTTGGTCTATGAGTTTGATTTCTAATTAAAGGGTCCAATTTAACATTTAGGCTCAAACATTAGGTCTAATCATTAGTAATTAGACTCAAAATTTTAACAAAAGTAATGTTTGGTTAAGCTATTGTGCCAAATTGCCAACACTAGGTAACTAATTGGGTTAATTTCCATGACTTTGGTGAAATGCAACATTCTTATTCAATTACTTGACCTGATTGGATTTAATTTCATGAGTTAGATCGAATTTAATGCCTTGACTTAGTCATTAGGTCTGATTAAGCCTAGTCCCCATGATTCAAGAAAACTTCAGTATTTTGGCTTAACCATTTGGCTTGATTAGGTCCAATCACAATGGAAGAAATCAAATACATCACCCTAACTTTGCTATTTGACACAATTAAGTCTAATTTTTGGAATCTAAATGTTAGGAATGATGTCTTTGAAATAGATGTATTTATATTTTTAATTTTTTGAATTAATAAAAGAAGCATTTTTCTTTAATCTTCTCTTTTATATAAAAGATGAATGTTTATAAAAATTAAAAATATATTATGAGATTGTAGTTTTAGTATGATGTATACAAGAGGATTAAAATTATGGCTAATATATTTAAATATGTCTGTGATTGATCAAATACGAATCTTCTATCACTAATCACTAATATGGTCCATGAATATTATGAATATGGCAATCTTATCCGGATTGCTGTGTAGAGATACATAGTAAAGGTATTATGTATAATAAGATTATATAGGACTTAGACCGATATAATTTGAATCTTTATTTAAGTAGCATTATAAAGAATTCAATCTATATCACAAGATGATCATATGTACATCGACCTTAATCCTGACTTAATCACAGACTCCTTAATTGTGTTACTGGATCTTTTGATTTATTCATTCAAGCCCATTTGATATTGGGCCTGATACTTATATTTTGAAGGTTCAATAATACGTTGGGCTAAAAATGCGATTTAAAGATATAGAATCAATGGATTTTGAAAAAAAGCTTAAAATTAGTTTCCTTAAGTGTTGATTAAGGAGTTAAATAATTAAGTGTGCAATTTATGATCCGATCATAAATTAACTATTTAACTAGTGAATCAATGGTACTTAAGGAACAAGAGATAATTAGAGGAGTAAAACAGTTATTTCTCCTAGCTTTAATTATAAACTCATTATAGAGGATCAAATTACATGTAATGATTATATCAGTGGATAACTCAAATTTTTGAGTAAAAATTAATCTATAATTTTTAAAAGTACAATCTCAAATTTTTAATGGAATAACTTCGAGATTAATAAACTAGATAAATAATTAAAGAGTTTTAATTTAGTTTATTCAAGTTTATTGGAGCTTAAAATTATGGGTCCATGGTTCCCACACCGTCTTAGGTTAATCACATCAAATATTCTTGGATTGAATAATTAATATGATTAATTATTTTTTTAAATAAAATATTTTTTAAATTTTATAATAAAGAGTTTATTATGAAGATAAATAATCAATTTAATTGATTATTTTTCTCACATCTATTTTGGTACAATAAATTAGTTATTGGATAAAATAAAAAGTGTATTGACACATTGTTCATATAATAAGATGATATGAACGATGGCATATAAATATTATTGTAGGATATCACACAAAAGAATTTTTGCTCTTGTAAATGGTGCATATTTTGAATTAATGGAGAGAGAAAATTTTTAATTTTTATATTTTGATAATATGATTATTAAAAATATTAAAAATAAATAATAAATTTGATTTACTTATAACAAATATTAGATATTTAAAATTAATAATATCTAAAATTATTAAATAAGATTTGATAATTTAGACATTATTATATTTAATTTAGATATTATTTATAAATTAGTTGTAAATAAAAAATAATTTTTCCTTGTTATGCTCAAGGAGTTGACGTACATGTGTAGAGAATTGTCCTCAAAATATGCACATGCGATTAAAATAAGTTATAACTGATAAAGGTTATCTAAATTAAATTAATTTAAAAATAAATTAAATATATTTTTTTGATTCACCTAGAGCCTATAAATAGGGCATAAGGTGGACTTTCAAAGTGTGTGACATAACGAAAGAAAAGTTTCTCTCTTCCTCTTTCTTCTTTATGTACACTAATTCTTTTGTGAGAAATAGAGAAAATAAGAGTGAACCCACTCTCATAATTCAATATCGATCCTAAGAAAGGTGAGGAAGACTTTAGTTTCATTTTTATTTTGTAGGTATTTTTATGACAAACTTTGGCCCATAAACTTTACCATGAGATTCTTCCTTCATAGCTTTGAATCCAGTAATAGAGCGCGTTTGCTCCTTCGAGATCTCAACACTTTGGTATGTTTTATGTGTAAAAAATTATATGATAAATTTTGATATGATGATATTAATTTTATGCATGCTAACGATCCGCATATTTTTGCTGCACACACACACACATATATATATATATATATAATGATATACATATTTTTTTCATTCCAACACTAAAGGGCATAATCAATGTTCTATCACACCATTTTGACTTAATTAAGCCCAAGCTCTATGAGCTAGGTCAAAATCAATAATTTTTGTTGAATTATGTTATGTTTATTTCATTGAATTTTTTAAAAAATAATTTAAAAAATAATGGTTAATGAATAACTTTTGGCTTTGAATCCTGTGTTGATATGATGGTTGTAGAGGTATCTAAATTTGAGCTTAGCTTATGCGAGTATAGCTAAGTTCGACTCCGTGTGTGTGTGTGTGCGCACGTGTGTGTAGAGAGAGAGAGAGAGAGAGAGAGAGTTGTAATTAACCTAAGGATCTAGGATCTTACAAGATTATAGAATGTGTGAGGGTGAAAACATGTATGCTTGACTTTCCAGAAGGCATCTACTTCAGCCCGGTATATAGTTTAGTAGAACTTTCACCCATAGTTATTAAAACCGAGCCGAACCGGCCGGTTGAACCGGGATCCGGAGGCTAAACCGGTCCGATTCTAACATAAAATCGGATGTGCAACTAATCCGGAATAACTCGGTTGACCCATCCGGTTTACCCTTGAACCGGTCACCCGGTTTGAACTGGATGGGTTACGAGTTTCTCTTTATCAATAAAGAATGTCGTTTTAGCTTTCAAATTCTCTGATAGCTTGGCAGTTGGCACTTTGGCCTTCGTCTGTTCGTCGCCCATCGGTTTGTCCCTTCGGCTTTTGATTCTCTGAAGTTCTGAGGTTTTCTTCTCTTCTTCATCCTTTTTACTCCTCTCTCCAATCCACTTGAAGAAGGCGTCAGGTCCACCCCCATCTCTCTCTTTAAAAATATTAATATAAGTTCTATTGGTAAAGAGTCACTTTCGAACTAAGTTTCTTCTTTTTTTTTTTTAGCGGGAGGAAGAGGTGAGCCTCTCTCTGCTGCGATACTAGATCGTCTCCGCAGTAGTGGTGGAGGAGAAGCGAATCGAGGCCTTTGAGTGCTATTCGTGGTATCCGCAGTGAATTTGTTCCGGTGGGACACTGGGACGTTGATGCCCTCGACGTCGACCAGGACAAGGTCACAAGACTCACAACTTTGGAATCAGTTGTGACCGTGGACGTCTATGCCGCAAAACCTCTCTTGAGCTCCGGCCATCGCTACTTGGATGTCAGGTGCTTTCCTCTCTTCTCTCCTGCTCCTATCTTGAGTGCATCTCCTTTCCTTCTCTTCACCCCCACCCCCGTTGTTCTCATCGTTATATTTTATTCATCCAATAGGACATGGAGGAATTCAAGAAGGATCATTTTTTATTAATTTTTTATTAAAAATTAATTTTTATTATTATAAATATATTTTTATATAAAATAATTGAACCGATGGTTCAACCGGTGACCCGACCAGCTGAACCAGTGATCCAGTGACCCGAGATTAAATCCAATGAGGGCTACATTTGAAATTGAAATATTGGAATATTAAGTCACTTTTCTAAATTTAAAGATATATAAATATATATATATATATATATATATATATATATATATATATATATATATATATATATCCCATCTCTTCTATAATCTCCATGTCATGCTCCATAAAAACTCATCCGCATACAAACAGTCCATATAACATCTAACATAACGTCTTAAGCCCAAAGGTGCTGATACCGATCCAATTAAGTCGGTTCAAAATCATACAATTCAAAATTTTAAATAAAAATTAATGAATAGCATCATTTTTTTGAATCAAACCGTTGATGCTGCAATGCTTCATAACATCATCGTACAATTTATTCACCGTTATCATTTATAACGCTTTGCATCTTTATATATTCGTTGAATTTATTTACTGATTCAATTAATTTATTAGCAGATCGGGATGATATAATTTAAAATTTTAAGTAAAAATTAATGAATAATAAATAAATTTAAGTTAAGTTATAAGCCTATAATATTTTTTTAAGTTTAATATAAAATTATTTATTTATTTATTTATTTTTGCGCATATTCTTAAAGCCAAACGTTGGATCGCTGCTCAGGTCGGCCGGTCTTTCTTCCTGACAGTTAATCACTATCGTCCCAAGCCTATGACATTGAGCCGAATTGATGCATTCTTGGTTGGAAAAACAGAGCAAGTTAATGGAATCAAAGGATCCTTATTCCTTGGCTGCTATTACCCATCCTCGGCCCTAAAATATTGGTAAGGGTTTGGTCCACTACACCCTCCCAATTGATCACAACTTTGGCCGACGTAACACTCATGAAACAGGGTTGTAAATAGCTTGAACCCTATTCTCTTTAGGACCTGAACCAAGCTTGCCTAATACCAACATTTTCGACAACTAGATGGATGTTTTAAGGAAGGAGAACGATGGAAAGAAGAGAGGAAAAGCTTACCGATGGAATGGATCATCAGAGTTGAGGAAGAAGACAGTGATTCATGGCTTCTTCCCGACTATCTTCTTTCCTGAAAAATAGAGCACATCAAGTCCTCTTCAAAATGTTACATTCTAGCTAAAATCTAAAGTAGCAGAGCATAGATGGGAAAGAATAAGAGAGGTTAATGAAAGCTTACTAACTTGAATTAGATCGCTGGATTTACCACTAAACCAAGGAGATGATAAAGTCCTCTGCTCTTCCCGTTCTTTCAATGCCTAGATGCTGATGCCTCTTAATCGAAGAAAGGGGACTTGAGGGGTTAAGTCGATGTTAAGCTTTAAATTATGTTATATTTTTTATCTTTGAATCGGATGTGTGATTCAAATGGATGTAAAGATTAAAAAAAATAATCGAATTTGAGCTTAAATAATTTCTCTCTTTATATATATATATATATATATATATATATATGAAGTGGCCCCACCTCAACCTTCTTCGCACCGATGCTTCTGTCTTTTAGCTCCTCGGCATAGGTTCTTCCTTTCTCTCAAAAAAGAGTTTAGAATAAACATCCCTCGGCATAGCTTCTTCCTTTGTCTCAAAAAAGAGTTTAGAATAAACATCGCTGATGATGGACAAGTAATTCATGAAGGCCACTTCACATACAGGAAAATCAATGATAACTGATGTGTCTAATAAAAGCCACAGAATAATCATGATAAAATCAGCCACATGGCATAGACACATCAGACTGGCCCCGACATCTCCAACCGAGCCGAGCCGAGGCGGCCCCGACTTCCTCAAGTCAGCCCCATCGGCCCCGGCATCTCCAAGCGAGCCGAGGCGGCCCCGACTTCCTCAAGTCGGCCCCATCGGCCCTGGCATCTCCAAGCGAGCCAAGGCGGCCCGACTTCCTCAAGTCGGCCCCGTCGGCCCCGGCATCTCCAAGCAAGCCGAGGCGGCCCCGACTTCCTCAAGTCGGCCCCATCGGCCCCGGCATCTCCAAGCGAGCCAAGGCGGCCCCGACTTCCTCAAGTCGTCCCCATCGGCCCCGGCATCTCCAACCGAGCTGAGCCGAGGCGGCCCCGACTTCCTTAAGTCGGCCTCGTCGACCCCGGCATCTCCAAGCAAGCCGAGGCGGCCCCGACTTCCTCGACTCGACCCCATCGGCCCCGGCAACTCCAAGCGAGCCGAGACGGCCCCGACTTCCTCAGGTTGGCCCCGTCTGCCCCGGCATCTCCATGCGAGCCGAGGCGGCCCCGACTTCCCCCAAGTTAGCCCCACATCTGCCAGGACCATCAGCTCTCTGACCCGCATGGACTGACACGGCCTGGTCCACCTACCTCCTGACCATGCCGTTGATAGGACCAGGCCTACCTACCCAGTGGTTCCGCCGATCGATGGGACATGGCCCACTAACCGCCAGTTCCTCCCTCTCCGATGGGACAGGACCTGCCAATCAGTCCAAATTTACATAAATTCCATGTACCCCGCGGACATCTTTCCCTCGCGGAATTTCACATAACTCATCTCCATGCAAGTTCCAACCAACAGCTTCTCCCTCTCTGATGGGACAAGACCTGCTAATCACTCCAAATTTACATAACTCCCACGTCCTCCGCGGACACCTTTCCCGCACAGAACTCCACGAAGCTGATCTCCATGCATGTTTCGACTACCTATAAAAGGATAAGTCCATTGGAGACTCAGGTATGCGAACGTAAGCACCCTCTTACTCTGTCATCCCAGAGAAACTCTATCTCTCAAAGCTTTCTCTTCCCTAAAGAGCTCTCTTGAGCTCTCCCTCAGCTGTGACCTTGATTGCTGACTTGGGCATCGGAGGGTCCCTACCGGAGCACCCCTCCGGTCTTGGGACTTCTTGCAGATTGTCCAGCTAGGCGAGGATCCCACCAACAAGCAGATTACTCTTCCCTGTTCTTAAGACCAGTGATCGGGCGTCATCAGATTGGCGCACCAGGAATGGGGGTGGGAAGAAGAAAGAAAGCGCAAACCCTACAATCTTCACTCGCAAGCTTTCCCTCCTTTTTCTTTATCAAACCATGGTGGTGATGCGAGCTCAAAACGCTTCTACCAGTTACCCTAGGGGGCATCTCCCACTGGCTAAGCATCATGAAGTCAACCTTCCTACTGCCAATCTCCCGTCGCCTGCCCGACACCAGATGCAGCTGCCCCAGCTGATCAGCTGACAGCTCTTACCCAACAAGTCCAAGCCCTCACCGCCATGGTCCACGGGCTCCAGGAGCAGCAATCCGTGGACACCCAGCACCAGACGGCTCCCTCGCCTACTAGTCAGCAGTCTGCGAGGAAAGGTTCTCCCTAGCGAGAGACCGGCCATCGCCAAGCTTCCCTAGGAAGCCCCATCGCGAGCCCCACAAAAGGCCACGATCCCCTGACTGTGCCATGAGCAAGCTTTCCCCGGAGCCACGGTGCCAGGAGGAGCCTAGGCGGAAGTCCCGCCTTCCGTGCCCCTCACCGTCTTCTTCTTCATCATCATCATCCGTGCCCTCCAGGAGGGCCCCAACAATCAGCCGTCAGGCAGAGGAACGCCTGGTGAGTACCACCGGTGGCTGGACGAGCTCATCAGGAAGATCAACAACCAGCCAGAGGAAGAGTATGACACTCGTCCTCCCTACATCCGCCGGATATTCGAGGAGCCCGTACCCTCCAGATTCCGCTTTCCTCAGATAGATCCGTACGACAGAACAACGGATCCCCTAGACCACCTCAAAAGCTACAAAGCCATAATGCAGGTCCAAGGGGCTACGGATGCCCTTTTATGCAAAGCTTTTCCCGCCATCCTACGGAAAGCCGCCCGTGCCTAGCATGCGCGCCTATCACCTCACAGCATCGACTCCTTTCGAGAGTTGGAAATGGTCTTTTTGGCACATTCTGACGCCTGCCGATGAATCCCGAGGGTCGCTGACAACCTTTTCTCTGTGCAACAGAAGGAAGGGAAGTCACTCCGAGACTTTGTGGCCCGATTCAAGGCCGCCGCCCTCGAGGTCTATCATCTAGATGATGCGGTGGCGACGCTGGCGCTGAAACGGGGACTCCTTCCATCTGTTTCACTTTCTCCTTAGACAAGAAGCCTCCCGGCTCGTACTCTGACCTTCTCCTCCAAGCCAGAAATATATTCGCACGGATGAGGCTGACCTCAGTGATAAATGCATAAATAATTATCACAAAACCTATTAATTAATAATTCAACGTACCTATTATTATTTAATATTTTAATATTTTATATAATATTTTAAAAAAACCTTATCAATTTAAAGAGCTCGATTTTAGAAATTTAACGACGCAAACGACACTCGAATCGGACTTAAAACGAGCTCAAAATTAATTTTATAAGGATTTAGCACGAATTTCAAAGCAAAGTCGGCAAACCCAGTGCCGACTTCATCATCTTCTTTATCTCGCACGATTCTTCTTCTAATCAAATATAATCTTTTCCTCCACCAATTAAGGAATAAATTGGATAGAAGATTATCAAATTAAAAGAATTAAATTCATCTAGAAAGAATTTTGATTTTATCGGGATTTTCTCCGCACCGCTCGTTACTTCTCTGTTATCTCTATTTTGGCAACAGTTGCTTCTCCGCGTCTAGGCTACGTCCGAACTTCTACAAATAGCACAAGGAGGGGAGCTAGAGGGCCCCCGTCCAACGATCGGCATCCATTCCAAGCCGTGAGGGAGAGATCTGTTCCGCAGCTTGGGAGAATTCCAAGCTCTGTTCCGTTTCTTCCTCTGTTCGTGACTTGAGGCTGCAGAGCAATTGAGTAGCAGTGGAGGCTCCGTTCATTGTTCGTAAGGATCTATTCGAGGTTTGGAGAAGACGTTGCAGGCGCTGCATCCGTGAGTTCTTTCCGTGGAGGTTGCTGTTTCCAGGAGTTCCAATGCTCTGTTCCCAGAAGACGTGGCGTGAAACTCTATTCGTGCCGTGGCTTGGAGACGGAGGAAGAACAAAGGGCCCGGTTCATGTCTTCAACCCGGTTCAACTTGTCTCCTATTTGGTTCAGGAATTTATTATAATCTGTTGCCTTCTTAATGTCATAACTTTTTAATTAATATGAAATAAAGTTTCTATTCATGTTAAATTGTTATTAAATTATATTTAAGTGAAAATAATTTAGACTATTTATTCTTAAAAGGGACGGGCCGTGATCTACGGGTACAAGCCGTGCTCTTATAAGATAGACCATATCTTGATTGTTTTGCACTACTACTTATCTATTTAATTAAATTTATAAATTTATTTCAAGATAATCGCTAAGTCCCTATGGAATCGATCCCTTACTCTCACTATTCTATTAGTAAATTAAGGTGTTTTAATCGTTGCGCTACGACACATCACTCACCCGCCGAGAGTCCACAAGAGGGTCTAGCCAAAATACCACCTGTCCCAAGCCAAGCAGATCTTCTCACTCCCGGTGACCTGAGCCGCCCCGCCGACAGGACAACAGGCATCGGAACCTCACTCATCTGGAGAGCAAGCTCACACCTCTTCATGCCCCTCACTCTCATATCCTCATGGAGATCGAGGGCGAGCCTTACCTCTGGCGACCTCCTCCCATGAAGAAAGGCCTTCCCCGCAACAAAAGCCAGTATTGCCATTTCCACCGAGACTATGGCCGTGACACCAATAGCTGCTACAGCCTGAAGCGCGCCATCGAGGAGCTCATCCAGTGGGGTTACCTTGGAAAATATGTCCAGAAAGTGCCTCCACCGGTGCCGACTCTCATGGGACCCCCGCCTACTCAAGCTGCCATCGACAACACCCCTACGGAGCGAACAGTTGGAATGGTGTCCTGGGGAGCAACTTCCTCACCTAAGCGGCCAAGAGGGGAGGAGCCGCCAGAAAGCGTAGTTCCTTGGGGGGGGGGGGGTCAGTAGTTGTTGAGAATGTAAATAATGAAGGCATCGTCGTCTCTATGACGATTGCTAAATACCCTGTAAAAAGGATATTAGTTGATAGTAGCAGCTCAGCTGACATCCTTACTTACGATGCATTTGTTAGGATGGGTCTGTCTGTTGATTCTCTCCGGCCCGTGGCCACTCCCTTGGTTGGATTTACAGGAGATTCGATGAGGGTCGAGGGAGAGATATCCTTTCCTGTGATGGCTGGAACTCAGCCATGCCAAAGCACCGACATCTTAAAGTTCCTGGTCGTGCGAGCCCCCCTGGCGTACAATGCCATTCTCGGGCGACTGGGTCTCAATCTGTTGGATGCAGCAATCTTCACCCGATGTTTGCTCGTGCAGTTCCCACCAGCGGCGGGATCGGTGAGATGCGAGGCGAGGTCAGCTCGGTAGTGCCTTGCTATCATGCGGCGTCAAGCCCTCAAGAGGCCGAGCCGGCCTCGGAAGCACCTGACCCTAGAGAGTTCAGCAAAGGAGGAGAGCCAGCCGAGTGCCTCCTGACTTTTCCTCTAGGGGACGACCCGACAAGGACTATGCGCATCGGCGGACTCCTCCCTCCGGAGGACCGCGACCGTCTCCTGACTTTCCTACGGGCCAACTCAGATATATTTGTTTGGTCAGCATCCGACATGCCCAGCATCCCCCCAGAGGTGATCACCCATAAGCTCAATATCGATCTGAAGCACTGCCCCGTCCGTAAAAGGAAGAGAAGCTTCGCTCCCGAGCGGCAAAAAGCCATCGACGAGGAGGTCAACAAGTTGCTCGACGCAGGTCATATCCGAGAAGCACAGTACCCCAGCTGGCTGGCTAATGTGGTCATGGTGCGAAAGGCAAATGGAAGCTGGAGGATCTACATCGACTTCACCGACTTGAATAAGGCATGCCCAAAGGATAGTTTTTCTTTGCCTGAATCGACCAGTTGGTGGACTCCACATCCGGCCATGAGCTTTTCAGCTTCATGGACGCTTTCTCTGGATACAACTAAATAAAGATGGACCCAAGTGATGAAGAGCATACCTCCTTTGTGACAGAGAAGGGCATTTATTACTATAAAGTGATGCCCTTCGGCCTCAAGAATGCGGGGGCGACCTATCAAAGATTGATGAACAAAGTCTTCCGGGATCAGCTGGGTTGGAACATGAAGGTCTACGTGGACGACATGCTGACAAAGAGCATCCGCGCTTCCGACCATGTCTCTGACATGCAGGAAACCTTCACAACCTCCACCATTTTCAAGTCAAATTGAACCCTAAGAAGTGCGCCTTCGGTGTCACGGCGGGCAAGTTCTTGGGCTTTATGGTGACCCAGAGAGGGATCGAAGCAAACCAAGAAAAGATCGGTGCCATCCTCGATATGAGGTCGCAATCTAGCAAGAAAGAGGTGCAACGGCTCATGGAGAGGGTGGCAGCTTTAAGTCGTTTCCTCTCCAAGTCAGCCGAGAGATGTTTACCATTCTTTAAAGCCCTGCAGAAGGTAAATAGCTTTGAATGGACGGACGACTGCCAGAAGGCCTTTGATGGGTTAAAGGCGTTCATGTCCTCCCTGCCGCTCCTATCAAAACCAAAGGATGCGGAGAGTCTGTTTCTCTATCTCATCACTCTCCAGAGGCCGTTAGTTCCGTTTTGGTGCGTCTTGATGCCGACGAAACCCAGAGACATGTCTACTATGTGAGTAAGGTGCTTCATGATGCAGAAGTTAGATACTTCAAGACAGAAAAGATCATCTTTGCCCTGATTATTTCCACCCGACGACTTCGCCCTTACTTTCAAGCTCACCCTATTGTGGTTCTCACGGATCAGCCTCTCTGAGCCATCCTGGCTCGCCCAGACACCTCAGGCTGACTGGCCAAATGGGCTATCAAATTGGAAGAGTTCGACCTCTCCTTCCAAGCTCGGCCAGCCCTGAAGTCCCAAGTCCTAGACAATTTCTTGGTCGAGTGCACCTGGGCGGAGGAGCCGCCGAGGAGGTTCTCATGAAGCAGCCCAACACTGAGCCAGGCGACAGCGAGGAGTCATGGATCCTCCACATGGACAGCACTTCAAACTCCCAAGGAAGCGGCGCCGGCCTCAACCTCGTAGGCCCAAGCGGAGAAAAGGTGGAGTGTGCCCTTCGCTTCTTATTCGAAGCTACTAATAATCAGGCCGAGTACGAAGCCCTACTGGTGGGGTTAAGACTAGCCTAGGAATTCGAAGTGAAGTGCCTCAGAGCTTTTACCAACTCGCAACTCATCTCCGGGCAGATCAACAAAAGTATGAGGTGCATGACTCCATCATGGCCTGGTACCTGGACAAGGTTCGGCTTTTGGTCTCTCACTAACTTATTTTAGTATCAGCTACATCCCTCAGAGTGAGAATGCCAAAGTCGACACCCTTTCTCACTTGGCCACCTTCGCCGACGGCTTCACAAGGGACGCCTACATCGAGCACTTGGAGAGGCCTAGCATAGAAGACAAAGAAGAAGTCCTCCCACTGACCAAGGAGCCAACTTGGATGGATCCCTACATCCGGTACCTCACAGACGGCACTCTTCCTGACAATCGTGATGAAGCTAGACTGCTTAAATAGAGAGCCTCCAAGTTCACCCTCTTAGACGGACGTCTGTACTGAAGATCGTTTTCCTACCCCCTGCTCAAGTGCGTAGGACCTGTCGACGCCGACTATATCCTAAGAGAGATTCATGAAGGCATCTGCGGGAACCACTTGGGGGGCAGGTCCCTAGCTTAGAAGGCCCTCCACCAAGGGTACTTCTAGCTCACCATGAGGGACGATGCTGCCATGTTGGTCCAGAAGTGTGACAGCTACCAGCGCCACGCGCATATCCAGCACCAACCCTCTGTCCCTTCGAATCCAGTCTCAGCCCCATGGCCTTTCGCCTAGTGGGGCATGGACATCCTTGGGCCATTCCCCCCAGCTTCTGGACAACAGAGATTCTTGCTTGTCGCCATCGACTATTTCACCAAGTAGGTTGAGGTCGAGGCGCTGGCTAAAATCACCGAAAGCAAGGTCCAAGCCTTCTTCTGGAAGTCAATTATATGCCGCTTCGGCCTGCCTCACACTCTCATCACCGACAATGGCCGACAGTTCAACAACGCCACATTCAAGACCTTTTGCGATGAACTGGGCATCCATCACCGATTCACCTCCGTTGGCCATCCACAGACTAATGGGGAAGCCGAGGTCATGAACCGCACCATCCTTAGAGGACTTAGAACCCGGCTGGATAGATCCAAGGGCCAGTGGGCAGAAGAGCTTCCCTGCGTGCTATGGGCTTATCACACGGCCCCTAGGGCTCCAACAGGCGAAACTCCCTTTAGCCTAACCATCGGGTCCAAGGCGGTCATTCCTGTCGAGATCGGACTGCCAAGTCCGCACGTAGAATCCTACAATGAAGAAGACAACTCTGCCCAACTGAGAGCCAACCTTGACTTCATCGACGAGGCGCACGATCGGGCACGGCTGCGCATGGCAACTTTCTGCCAACGGGCGGCCAAGTACTACAACGCCTGAGTCCACCCCAAAGTATTTCGCTTGGGGATCTGGTTCTAAGAAAGGCCAAAGTGTCCAAGCCTACGAAGGGGGGCAAACTGTCTGCCAATTGGGAAGGTCCTTACCAAGTTACCGAGGCGCTCCCCGAGGGGCGTACCGAATCAAAGAGCTCAACGGCCGACCTATCCCACGTACCTGGAATGCTGACAACCTTTGCTGACATTATCAATGATGTATCTCCTTACATTATGAACAATAAAAGGCCCCTTTTAGCAACTCGGTCAACTCTCCCCTGCACCCAAGAACCAGATCTTATAAAAAGGAGCTCGCCGGCATTGCAGCCCATGAGACACTATTCGGCCCCGGCACGGTGGTGCCCCGAGTGGTTCAATACCCTAAAGGCTCTGTACTCAGTCGAATCACCCCTCGGGCGTCACACAAACCCCTGAGGGGGTTCAAAAGGAGCTCGCCAGCATCACAGCCCATGGGACACCACTCGGCCTTAGCACAGCGGTGCCTCCGAATGGTTCAAGACCCTAAAGGCTTCATACCTGGTCGAGTCACCCCTCGGGTGGCACACAAACTCTCGAGGCAGTTCAAAAGGAGCTCGCCGGCATCACGGCCCATGGGACACCACTCGGCCCCAACACGGCGATGCCCCTGAATGGTTCAAGACCCTAAAGGCTCCGTACCCGGTCGAGTCACCCCTCGGGCAGCACACAAACCCCCAAGATGGTTCAAAAGGAGCTTGCCGGCATCGCAGCCCATGGGACACCACTTGGCTCCGGTACGGTGGTGCCCCCGAGTGGTTCAAGACCCTAAAGGCTCTATACCCGGTCGAGTCGCCCCTTGGGCGGTACACAAATCTCCTAGGCGGTTCAAAAGGAGTTCGTCAGCATTGCGGCCCACGGGACACCACTCGGTCTTGGCACGGTGGTGCCCCCAAATGGTTCAAGACCATAAAGGCTCCGTACCCGGTCGAGTCGCCCCTCGATCGACACACAACCTCCGAGGCGGTTCAAAAGGAGCTCGATGACATCACGGCCTATGGGACACCACTCGACCCTGGCACGGTGATGGCCCCGAGTGGTTCAAGACCCTAAAGGCTCTGTACCCGATCGAGTTGCCCCTCGAGTAGTACACAAACCTCTGAGATGATTCAAAAGGAGCTTGCCGGCATCGCAGCCCACGGGACACCACTCGGCCCCGGCACGGCGGTGCCCCCGAGTGGTTCAAGACCCTAAAGGCTCCATACCCGGTCAGTCGCCCTTCAGGTGGCACACAAACCCCTAAGGTGGTTCAAAAGGAGCTCACCGGCATTGCGGCCCATGAGACACCACTCGGCCCCGGCACGGCGGTGCCCCCGAGTGGTTCAAGACCCTAAAGGCTCTGTACCCGATCGAGTCGCCCCTCGGGTGGCACACAAACCCCGAGGTGGTTCAAAGGAGCTCACCGGCATCGCGGCCCATGGTGTAGGAAGAAAATAAACTTCGAGGCATGCATATTTTTAAAATTTGATAACTATTATCAATGCAGAAGCTAAAAGATAACATATTAATCTATCTAATATGCATCAAGATCATATCTTTGCCTTATACATAGGATCGCTTGATCTAAAATATGCATATAAATAATCATCAAGATCATATCTTGATCCTCAACGTAAGAAGTCATACTTCTTGCCTTGAATCATGCCTTAAGGTTTAGGGATCATATCACTTACCTTAAGGGTAGTTGAAATCCTTTTGTGCTCTACAACCGTTCAATCATCCGGCCTCTAGTATCATCCACGCGAAGCCCCGAATGATCGTATTTTGAGAGTGCTAGCTCGTGGAAAAATGACTTTGCTGATCTTGAATCCTCCCACTTGAATCTTCCTCCAAGATCCACCAAGCTTTTGCTAACACCAGAATCACCAGGATTTTCTATTCTAACCTTTTTAGAATTACAATCCATAACATGTCATTTGTTGTTGTTCTGTATAATCTTGTGAGGGATGTGCTCTATTTATAGTCTCATTTCAGCCTGCCCATTGAATTCTGACATTAAGAATTCCATCGTTTGGCAAAAAGCAAAGAGACGCCGAACCAAAGAGCCGCGATGCTGGGTTAATTTCGACGTTCGGTGAAAACCAAGGAGACGTGGCGTTTTGTTAATTCCGACGTCGGTGAGAACTAAATAGATGTGAATTATAACACTTAGAATTCCATCACCTGGTTGATTCAAAGAGGCACATTAATTCCACTTTAATTCTAACACTTAGAATTCCGATGGAAATGGTTAGGAGAGGATTAAATTAATACATTAAATTCTAAATGAGAATTTAATCTCTCACACATTAGTTATCTCATCATGTGAGATACTTATGAGAGAGGTTTGGATTCAGGTGATGGTTTAATCTGATCTGAATTTATTGGACTGAACCCACATAGATCATGGTCCTAGCCCAAATCAAATTTGGCTAGTCCTGAATCTATTTAAATCCAAATCAAGTCTAATTTCAAATCAATATTTGAAATTGATTAGTCCTTCTAATAGACTTAAACCAAATTGAATCTTATTCACTTGTACTTAACCCAATTGAGATAATTCAATCAATCAAATTGATTAATTAAATCATATACGATTCTCAATCGTTGATCAGCAAATAGATCATCCTAGAAAACTTCTATGCGTATGACTCTCTAAGTTCGAACCTAAGCCGGTAGCATAGAAACAACTTTCTATACTAATCGATGTGCCTATCTAGCAATGGAACCCGACGTCCAGATAGATCGAAAAGTTGCCAAGCAAACTCTAAGAACCCTAAGAAATAGTTACCATATAATTCTTCCTCTTGACCACAAATGCTAAGGATGGCTTAAGAGCATGTCAACTCTAAACAGCGAATCCATAAAGTGATTTTAATTTTAGTGATCATGTGACTTTCACATAAAGTGCCTTGGCCAAGGTCTTGCTAAATTGAAACACAAGCATTTCTCTTTTAACGGGATAGGTCAAATTCCATCTTGATCCATAACTGACTACCACAAGTACTTGACTGTACCCAGTAACCTTTCGTAGCTGGATTAGAAATCCAAGTGGTCCGGCACCTAAGTACAATGAGTTGCTTGTAAGTCACCGTTGTGATCTTCAGGTCTAAAGGATACTTATACCCATATCTTCTCGGATTAACTCTTGACAGCAGAGTATCCAGAAATGAGTCACGTTCGGTGAAATGTACTCCTACACTTTTACCTGTATGTCATACTAGTGTCTCTACACTCCTTGGTTAAGAGGACAACCAACAAATATGATATACAACGTCCTATAATTGATAGTACTATGGCCCTGTCATAGTATATCATTTGGTCGCGAACTCTTTTAAGGACCTTCAAAGATAAATCCTCCTTTATCGTGAAGGAAGATCCTGAGGGCTTCATTACTATTAGGAGTTTTAAGAAGATGTTCTTGTAATGAATAAACTGCCAAATAACTTTTATTAATATATCAATTTATATACAATTTACATTAGCACAATCATCAAATGATTGGCTTTAGGATACAATTCCCAACAAACTCCCACTTAGCCTAAAGCCACTCATTACAGTATCTAATACCCATCTTCAATTTATAGTCATCAAACTCCCTGATGCTGAGTGCTTTAGTAAATGGGTCACCTAGGTTTTCCTTTCCATCAATCTTCTGAAGATTTATGTCACCTCGGTCTACAATCTCTCGTATAAGATGAAACCGGTGCAGTATGTGCTTGGTGCGCTGATGTGCTCGTGGTTCCTTTGCTTGAGCTATGGCACCAGTGCTGTCACTGTACAATAGGACTGGTCCATCTATGGAAGGTGCCACTCCAAGCTCGGAGATAAACTTTCGCAGCCACACAGCTTCTTTCGCAGCATCTGATGCAGCGATGTACTCTGCCTCGCACACGAATCTGCCACTGTATGTTGCTTGGAACTTTTCCAGCAAACAGCTCCACCATTTAGGATAAACACGAAACCCGATACACTTTTGCTATCATCATGATCTGATTGGAAACTGGAATCAGTATATCCAACAAGTTTCAAATCAGACTCTCCATAGACTAACCACTGGTCCTTAGTATTTCTCAAATACTTAAGGATTATCTTAACAACTTGCCAGTATTTTTCTCCTGGATCAGATTGGTATCTACTCACTACTCCTAGTGAGTATGCCACATCTGGTCTTGTACATGTCATGGTGTACATAATCGATCCCACTGCCGAGCATATGGAATTCGACTCATACGTTCTCTTTCATTAGGAGTTGTCGGACAATCCTTCTTAGAAAGATGAATTCCATGGCCTATCGGAAGATAGCCTTTCTTGGAATTCTCCATGCTAAACCTCTTTAGCACGTGTCAATGTACGTAGATTGGGATAAACCAAGCATCCTTTTAGATCTATCTCTATAGATCTTCATCCCTAGGATGTATGATGCTTCTCCCAGATCTTTCATGGAGAATTATGATGATAACCATGTCTTTATTCCTTGTAATGCAGGATATCATTCCCGATTAAGAGAATATCATCCACATATAATACAAGAAATACAATAACGAATCGTTAGCCCATTTATAAATGCAAGGTTCTTCTTTATTCTTAATAAAGCCATAAGATTTGATCACTTTATCAAATCGTATGTTCCAACTCCTAGATGCTTGCTTAAGTCCATAAATAGACTTCTGTAGCCTGCACACTTTAGACTCGTCTTCAGATATAAAACCTTCAGGCTGTATCATATACACCTGTTCTTCTAAATCACCATTTAGAAAAGCGGTTTTAACATCCATCTGCCAAATCTCATAATCGAAGTGTGCTGCTATAGCTAGCATAATCCGAATGGATTTCAGCATTGCCACAGGAGAAAACGTTTCATCATAGTCAATACCATAACGTTGACGATACCCCTTAGCAACCAGACGTGCTTTATAGGTCTCAACCTTTCCGTCTGTGCCTCTTTTCCTCTTGAAAACCCACTTACACCCTATGGGTTTTATCCCTTCGGGTGGGTCAACTAATGTCCATACATTATTGTCCTTCATGGAATCAAGTTCGGATTTCATGGCCTCAAGCCATTTATTAGAGTCAGTCCTTTGCATAGCATCCATATAGGTGATCGGATCCTCGTTGTTCTCATCGAGTTCAACAGGATCTTCATTCTGGACCAAGAAACCTAAGTATCTGTCCGGTTGATGTGGTACTCTACCAGATCGCCTTAATGGTGCATCTAAAATGGGTTTTGAGTTTGATCTAATCAACTCAGATTCTAAGGGTTCACTGGTTTGTGTTGTTCCTTCTACTTGATGAACTTCCTCAAGTTCAATATTAGAGCTATTTGTTCCTTCACTAAGGAACTCCTTTTCAAGAAAAACTGCTCTATTACTAATGAACAACTTTTGTTCTTCAGTATTGTAGAAGTAATATCCTTTGGTTCTTTCGGATAGCCGATGAAAAAATATTTGTCAGATTTGGGTTCAAGTTTGTCTGATTTTGCACGTTTCACATAAGCCGGACACCCCCAGACTCTCAGATAGGTGATAACCGGTTTATGTCCATACCACATCTCATGTGGAGTTTTAGAAACAGACTTACTTGAAACCTTATTAAGAATATGACAAGCTGATTCTAATGCGTATCCCCAAAATGATATTGGCAAGCTTGCAAAACCCATCATGGACCGAACCATGTCTAACAGAGTTCGATTCCTTCTTTCCGACACACCGTTATGCTGCGGTGTTCCAGGAGGAGTCCATTGGGAGAGAATCTCATTCTCTCTTAAATATGTCACAAAGTTCATTGGAAAGGTATTCGCCTCCTCGATCTGATCGAAGGGTCTTAATACATTTTCCTGTTTGTTTTTCTACTTCTTTATGATATAGTTTGAACATTTCAAACGACTCAGATTTATGTCTCATAAGATAGACATAACCAACCTAGAAAGGTCATCTGTAAAAGTAATGAAGTAGTAATATCCACCTTTGGCACAAGTGCTCATTGGTCCACATACATCAGTATGTACTAGACTCAATAGCTCTTTGGCTCTTTCACCTTTTCCAGTAAAAGATGACTTGGTCATTTTACCAAGAAGACAGGATTCACAGGTAGTTAATGATTCACAATCATCAATTCGAAGGATGCCCTCCTGAGTTAACATGTTTAATCTGTTCTTATTGATATGACCCAGCCGATGGTGCCAAAGATAAATGTCTGTGACATCAGTTGTTCTAGGGCGCTTACTTGAATTGTACACTACATTCACAGGCTGTGATAATATATAAATGCCATTAGATAAATGCCCAGTCATTACAGTGACTCCATTCATAATGATATTCAAAGTAACATCCTTTATTGAAATTTCATAATTACTTTTGGCCAGAAGGCCTACAGAAATTACGTTCAACAAGAACGTTGGGCAAAAATGACAATCATTTAGTATAATGACATTTCTATTGAAAACTATTTCAAGAACTCCTAATGCCAGTACTGGAACTAATCTTCCATCGCCGACATTAAGGAATCTTTCATTGTCCTCAAATCTTCTAGTGACCTGTAGTCCCTGCAATGAATTGCAAATGTTAAAAGGACTCCCGGTATCCAATACCCAGGTCTGATTATCATATACAGAAAAATTACAAGGTGTTATCATATAAATACCTTGTTGAGCAACATCTTGCCCCTTTTTCTTCTTTGGCCTGTTTGGATCAAGTGTGGCAATGTAAAGAGGACAGTTCCTCTTCCAGTGCCCTTGCATCTTGCAATGAAAGCATTCAGCTTGACTTTTATCAACTTTCTTCTTCTGCATCTGACCCCTTATAGATGTCCTAGCATGTTGCACCTTTTTCTTATTCTTTTTCTTCTTCCCTTTCCCAAAGGGTTGACGCCCTACCTTAGATCCTTCAACCACATTAACCAAACCCTTAGAGAGCTGGTTATCCTTCTCAAAGTTCTGTAACAACCCAACAAACCGTGGTAGTTGACTGCAGGCTTTGTCATTCGAAAATGAGTAAGGAAAGGTCGGAAGGATGGAGGCAAGGAATTCAGGATCGCATCTTTTCCCAACTGCTCATGTAGGGGAAAGCCGAGCTTGCTTAGGAGTTCTATCTTCTCGATCATATACAATACATGATCAGTGACAGGAGATCCATCCCTCATTCGAGCATTAAAATAGCACAACTAGTCTTGTGCCTTTCAACGTCGTCGGGTGTGCCGAAAGATTCATTCAACGCTTGAATGATTTCTTCCGGCTGAGCATTCTCGAATCGGCGACCGAATTCATCGTTCATTGCTGCTAGCATGATGCAACGTACGCTAGTTCTATCATTGAGCCACTTCTGATAAGTGTCTTTGTCAGAACTTTGGGTGTTTGCATCAGGTATCTTTGGTGCAGGATTATTCAGAATATATAGAATCCTCTCATGCTCAAGGACGATCTTAAGTTTTCTAAACCAGCTATTGAAATTTGAACCATTCAACTTGTCACTATCCAATAGGGACCTTAATGATAAATTAGTGGCCATTTTCTGCATAAGGAAAAACTAAAGTTTATTAGTATATAAATTGATTCAGTCTAAAGACTTGGACTTTAGTCTAAAGATTCTTCCACTATTTTGTTCAAATTGGCAGCCTCTACACCCCAATTCGAAGAATTATTCTTAATTCTTTAGTGGGCACTAAGATCTACATAGACTACATACAGGCCCAAGTGAAGCTTGGCCAACCCATATGCATCTAAGAGTAGGTTCAAAACCAATTGTTTTCCCAAACAATTCTTAGTGTTCAGTTTTGCCCCATGTTCCTCTTCAGCAGGCATGGAGTGCCTCCACTGAAAGTTCTGGTTAGGTCCAACCATTAAATGATATAATCAATAACCTATCATAGACAACCAAGCCCGAGTGAAGCTCGGCCCACCTGACTATCTATTAATAGTTACGCTGACTTATCATATAATGAATGATAATTCGATGGTTGACAAGCACCAGGCATGGAGTGCCTCCAATGATTATCAAGACATCGGACTCATTATCACCCACCTTAATGGGAGGCTATGATCTAGTTATCATATAACTATTTCATTTTAAGGACCTAATAATTTTAGAGGATTTAATAATTTGAAGATAAATTGACTAATCAAGTTCTCCCACTGAATCTATGAAATCGGTAGAATGAAACAAGATTAAGTCAGGTTAAGTGGCACCTAAATCAGTCAGACTGATTTCCTTACAGGCATGGGTCAACCAGAATCAGGTAAATGATCTGAATCATAAATGGTTCACCATATTGACCAGGTGAGTGAGATCGATGGGAGGGATATGCCATTAACTCGTTAAAGACGCATCAATACGAGTAGCTCCCAATTAAAAACCATTCGATCGTTGATCCTAGAGCAACTTGCCAACTCACCTTGACATCATATGGTTAACCAATTTTGATTTGACCATCTAAGAGATTCATGCTCAACCACGGAGCCTAATCTACTTCCATTTGGTTTAATCAAAGAATGGACATGATCAACTACAACTATTGTTTGATTTAGAGCATCCTTAACCTAATCTAATCAATTTAGATTTGATCAAATACTCTTATAGTCTAGTTGATTTAAACCTTAGGGTCTAACCCTTTATGGACCTGATTTAGCTAACCCAAAAGATTAAATATATTTCATGTTTACATGTCATATATTTCAATCAAGCATCACTTGCATTATGTTACTACTCATAATTCCTATATTTAGATCATATCTAAAAAGATTATGAATTAATATTTGACATTCAAATAAAACTCTCATAAATATTTGTATGTTTCATAACATAGACTACAAGCCATCATATCTCATATCTATTTTTATACTAAACATGCAAATATCATGCTTTTATACAACATCAATATAAAATATTTTGAGAGTGTGTGTAATCTATGTTTTGATGCCAAAGCTCAATTTAAATTTTCTTTAGACTAAGCATCGATGATAAAACAATCGCACGATAATATGTCACGGAATACCTCATTGAATGGGTAATTTAAATTTTTAATCCATCTGTGACCATATGGCCTTGTGATCAGTTTTAGCCATAATTACACAATTAATAAGAACATTAATTTACATGCAATAAATTAGATCAATATCAAACCATGGCTCTGATACCATTTGTAGGGAGAAATAAACTTTGAGGCATGCATATTTTAAAATTTGATAACTATTATCAATGCGGAAGCTAAAAGATTACATATTAATCTATCTAATATGCATCAAGATCATATCTTTGCATTATACATAGGATCGCTTGATCTAAAATATGCATATAAATAATCATCAAGATCATATCTTGATCCTTCAACGTAAGAAGTCGTACTTCTTGCCTTGAATCATGCCTTAAGTTTAGGGATCATATCACTTACCTTAAGGGTAGTTGGTAAATCCTTTTGTGCTCTGCAGCGTTCAATCGTCCGGCCTCTAGTATCGTCCACGAAGCCCCGAATGATCGGATTTTGAGAGTGCTAGCTCGTGGAAAAATGACTTTGCTGATCTTGAATCCTTCCACTTGAATCTTCCTCCAAGATCCACCAAGCTTTTGCTAACACCAGAATCACCAGGATTTTCTATTCTAACCTTTTTAGAATTACAATCCACGACATGTCATGTGTTGTTGTTCTGTGTAATCTGGTGAGGGATGTGCTCTATTTATAGTCTCATTTCAGCCTGCCCATTGAATTCTGACATTAAGAATTCTATCGTTTGGCAAAAAGCAAAGAGACGCCAAACCAAAGAGCAGCGGCGCTTGGTTAATTCGACGTTCGGTGAAAACCAAGGAGACGGCGTTTTGTTAATTCCGACGTCGGTGAGAACTAAAGAGATGTGAATTAACACTTAGAATTCCATCGTCTGGTTGATTCAAAGAGGCACATTAATTCCACTTTAATTCTAACACTTAGAATTCGATAAAATGGTTAGGAGAGGATTAAATTAATACATTAAATTCTAAATGAGAATTTAATCTCTCAGATATTAGTTATCTCATCATGTGAGATACTTATGCGAGAGGTTTGGGTTCAGGTGATGGTTTAATCTGATCTGAATTTATTGGACTGAACCCACATAGATCATGGTCCTAGCCCAAATCAAATTTGGCTAGTCCTGAATCTATTTAAATCCAAATCAAGTCTAATTTCAAATCAATATTTGAAATTGATTAGTCCTTCTAATAGACTTAAACCAAATTGAATCTTATTCACTTGTACTTAACCCAATTGAGATAATTCAATCAATCAAATTGATTAATTAAATCATATACGATTCTCAATCGTTGATCAGCAAATAGATCATCCTAGGAAACTTCTATGCGTGTGACTCTCTAGGTTCGAACCTAAGCCGATAGCATAGAAACAACTTTCTATACTAATCGATGTGCCCATCTAGCAATGGAACCCGATGTCCGGATAGGTCGAAGAGTTGCCGAGCAAACTCCAAGAACCCTAAGAAATAGTTACCGTATAATTCATCCTCTTGACCACAAATGCTAAGGATGGCTTAAGAGCCTGTCAACTCTAAACAGCGAATCCATAAAGTGATTTCAATTTTAGTGATCATGTGACTTTCACATGAAGTGCCTTGGCCAAGGTCTTGCTAAATTAAACACAAGCATTTCTCCTTTTAACGGGATAGGTCAAATTCCATCTTGATCCACAACTGACTACCACAAGTACTTGACTGCACCCAGTAACCTTTCGTAGCTGGATTAGAAATCCAGGTGGTCCGGCACCTAAGTACAATGAGTTGCTTGTAAGTCACCGGTTGTGATCTTCAGGTCTAAAGGATACTTATACCCATATCTTCTCGGATTAACTCTTGACAGTAGAGTATCCGAAAATGAGTCACGTTCGGTGAAATGTACTCCTACACTTTCACCTGTATGTCATACTAGTGTCTCTACACTCCTTGGTTAAGAGGACAACCAACAAATATGATATACAACGTCCTATAATTGATAGTACTATGGCCCTGTCATAGTATATCATTTGGTCGCGAACTCTTTTAAGGACCTTCAAAGATAAATCCTCCTTTATCGTGAAGGAAGATCCTAAGGGCTTCATTACTATTAGGAGTTTTAAGAAGATGTTCTTGTAATGAATAAACTGCAAATAACTTTTATTAATATATCAATTTATATACAATTTACATTAGCACAATCATCAAATGATTGGCTTTAGGATACAATTTCCAACACACGGGACACCACTCGGCCCCGGCACGGTGGTGCCTCCGAGTGGTTCAAGACCCTAAAGGCTCCGTACCCGGTCGAGTCGCCCCTCGGGCGGCACACAAACCCCCGAGGTTGTTCAAAAGGAGCTCACCGGCATCGTGGCCCATGGGACACCACTCGGTCCCGGCACGGGGTGCTCCGAGTGGTTCAAGACCCTAAAGGCTCCATACCTGATCAGTCGCCCCTTGGGCGGCACACAAACCCCCGAGGCGGTTTAAAAGGAGCTCGCCGGCATCGCGGCCTATGGGAAACCACTCGGCCCCGGCACAACGGTGCCCCGAGTGGTTCAAGACCCTAAAGGCTTCGTACCTGATCGAATTGCCCCTCGGGCAGCACACAAACCCCCGAGGTGGTTCAAGGTTAGGGCTCGATAGCACCGCAACTAATAAGGCATTGCCCAAATTTGCGCCATCCCTAATGGTCCTAGTCCCCCAGAGTGGCCTTCGGAATCAACCTCCAAAGGCATCTCCTTGAGTTCAACAGCATGGCGCCTGTTCAAGCTGAGTTCATACCCAAATTCCCAGGATACTCCCAAAAGCTACTCAAGTTTTCCCGGCTTCTCCCTCACGGCTAGCGATTAACTGACCTACTTAGCTGGTCGGGGACTGATGGATCGAAGGCTTAGCTAGCGGCACGGGTCTTCGCAGACTTATTCAAATTGTTATCAAGTCTAGGTGCATCCGGCCACCGCAGAAAGGGAAAACAAAGAAAGGAGAACAAGCCACGGAAGACAGTCTAAAGGAAAGATCTTTCTAACTTTGAATAGGTTGCCTTGGTAAGGACTCTTTAAGTTTGTAGGAGAGCTGTAAAGGCGTTTCTAAACAACCGTACCAACGACAAGTCGCCCCAGCAAACTATGAACCTATTCGGCAGCGCAGTTTCTGCAAATCTATTTGATCACTATCGGGCCTAAGTTCAGGGATCCGCCGGCGCCTCCAACATACATGATATTTTACAAACAAAAGAACAAAACATTTTTGAAAAAGGCTCCTTTTCATTAATGTATTGTAACAACTACAAAATCTGACCCAGGGTCAGTTGCAAAAAGAAAAGGAAGGTACAAAAATACAAAATATCTTAGGGCCGCTTGGCCCCGACTCCTCTCCGGCCTCTTCCTCCTCCGCGGTTCCTCGCTGCCAAGATCCCCGGCCTGGATCTCCTCAAGATCGGAGCTGTTAATATTGAAGGCCGTGGACACCTTCACTTTGCAAAGATCAAAGCCCCTTGTAAAGGCGTCGAGGCTGGCCTCAACGACCTCTTGCTCAAACTCCGTGGAGGCCTTATAGCTGGCATGGCGGTCTCGGCTCGGGCCTTGGCCTCCCGAGTTTTCGCCTCGGCCTCCCTGGCTTTTTCCTAAGCCTCCCTGATGCCCGCCTCGGCCTCCCTGGCCCACGCTTCAACCTACCAGGCCCGGCCCTAGGCCTCCTCGGCGCGGGTGCTAGCTTCATGAGCAGGGGCCACTACCCCGGCCCGCTCATGACTTGCATCAACCTCTCTTTGCCGTGGCGGCTCTTTCCATGGCGGCCCGGACCTCGTCCATGACCGTGTCAGCCCGGCTTTCCGATTGCTGGAGCTGGCGGGTCAGCTCCTCGATCTTTTTGCTGGCCGCCTCCAGCCTGGCTGATATCAGCGCCAGCCTTGTCTTGGCCGCGGAGGCTCAGCCTTTTTCAGTTTCGGCCCGGCACTCCGCCTCTCTTACTCGGCCGCCCAAGTCCTCCTCTCGAGCCTTGGCCTCCTCCTGCTACCGAGCAAGCTTCTCGGACAGCGCTTGGCTCTACTCTTTATACTTATCGACCCATCCGAGGGTGCGCGCGAGCGCCTCCCCCGTATGGGTCGCCACTGCATGAAGGGCAAAGGCCCCGTTGGCCAGCTGCACTAAAGGAATTCGTCAGCCACAGGTCGACTAAGGTATGTCAAAAAGAAACTATGTTCGAAGGATAACCTGGAGCACATTCACCATCACCATATCGAGGACAGCGGCATGGGATTGCCACCCCATCTCCTCATCGGTCACCAAAGTCCGTGCCCTTGATAGGAGGACAGCGCGCATCCTCCATGGTAGAAAGCATGGGCGCCGGCCGCACTGGCCCCCCCAGCGTCTCGTCCACCGGTCGCCGAGCTGGGCAGTGCACGGATCGTCGGGATGAGCTCCCGCTTCGGCCCTATGCTTGCTGGGCCTCCTTGCCCCAGCGTCAGAACTTCTCACTACTGCCTCCCCCTCTTCGGCAGATGGGGGAGCCCTCTCCACCTTCGGCTCGGTGGGAACAGGAGGGCTGCTTGCAACTGTAACCTGCCCCGCCTCGGCCAAATCTGCGGTGGCAGGGGTCTCCTCCTGGGGTCCAGGACTACCACGGTTACCCCGGCGGTGGTCGGATCTCCCTTCCTCTACCTCGGCTCCAGCCGGGATGGGGACTGCCCCTTCAACCGGCACCTCCCCGACCAGCTCGTTTGTAGGCGCCTGGGCCACAGGGATCTCCGGGGCTTGAGTCGGCTTAGCCCAAACTCTTCTTCGTGCCCTCTTGGCCGGCCTAGCTTGCTCGCCCGCCGCCAGCCTCTTCTGGTGCAAGGCAGCCTCCAACCTCTCGGTGGTAACCTTCATTGCTACGCAAGGAACAAATGTTAGTATGAGAAAAGAAAAAAAAAAAGAAAAGAAGAAAGTTTTTTATGAAATGAGCAAAGATAACGCCTGGCCGAGGGCAAGAAGAACAGGTTCCTGTGCTTACCAACTGTCGGGGCCAGCTCGGCCTCATACAAGTTCTCCTCGGATAGGAGATCCTTATAGGTAGGAATCTGGCTGGACAAAAGGTGGCAGAATAGCTCCCATCCTTATCACTCACGGACAAATTTTCATTAGAGCTGACGTCCGGTTCCCTCCAGTAGGTCCTTACTCCCTCCACATGGGCAAAAAGAAATGAGGATTTTCACCCCCTGATTTTTGATGGAAGACCTAGGGGAAGGGCCCTACCCGACCTAGCAGTAAACACCCACGAAGCCCCCTCGCCTTGGCGGTGGAGTTTGTAAAGGGCCCGAAACAAAGAAAAACTGGCTGCTGAGCCCTGAAAATGACAAAGAATGACTACGACACAGAAAATCCGAATCGAATTCGGAGTCAACTGCACCAGCACTAGCCTATACCTATTCAACAAACTCAGGAAAAAGGGGTGGAGGGGGAGCCGTAGCCCGCATCGAAGAACTCCTCATACAGAGCCACCCGACCGGGAAGGACAGAGTTCACTCTGTCTTCAGGTCCCGGCACGGATAGACAGATGAAGTGGGGACCCTATACATAACCCTAAGGGCCTCTACCTCCTCAGGGGTCATGGTGGAGGCGATCCCCCTGGCCCCGCCGGGTCAGGGCCAACTGTCGGACACCGGGAAGAGAGAGGAACTGCTCTCACCAAGGAGGTTTGGGTAGATGGTTGGTTGCTCACCCCTGGCCGGTCGCGGATTGTGATCTCATCTAACGTCTAGGGCACTTGGCTAACAGACAAAGTGTGGTCCTCACCGAAGGAATGGGGTGATTCTACCACTGGTCTCTTACCCTCTCTAATGGCCCTACGATCCATGGGTCAAAGGTGAAGAGGTGAAAGATGGAAATTGACCTGAGGTTTAAGAAAAAAATGAAGACAGAAAGTCTTAGGTTGCAGAGGGGCTCAAGGAAGAAGAAAGCAAGGAAGGCAATTGCAGTGTAAAACTCTCCTCCGAGCCTGCAGGGCCATTTTATACCCCATCTTCGAATCACATCACTCGAGGACTCGCCACGTGACCCTCGCCTATTGCGCCAAGAGTCCGGGCGCCGGCCATCTCGCCCGCGCCTGAGGCATACCACCTCGGTTTAGCTGAAAAGTGAGATCCCCGGCCAATGATGGTGCATGAAAAACCGGGGAGGCAATGATGGAGCCCACCTTTTTCCCATCCCTCGAGAGGCACTCCCTCGGGACGCCCAGCGCTAACGTCAACTCCCACCTACCGTATCATTAAGAAAGATTTTCGAAGCGACATCGCCTCGGGAGAGTGCCAGCTCACCTGCCATTAAAAGTGCCTGCAATCGATAATTATTTTTTGAATTTTCGTGCCCCTTTCGCCCAAAGGACAGCGGACATGTGGTCCTTCGCACTCAGGAGTGGAGGGACATCTGATGTGGCTAAGAAAAGCCACAGTGATAATCATGGAAAAATCAACCACATGGCATAGACACATCAGGCTAGCCCTGACATCTCCAACCGAGCCGAGCCGAGGCGGCCCCGACTTCCTCAAGTCGGCCCCATCGGCTCCGACATCTCCAAGTGAGCCGAGGCAGCCCCAACTTCCTCAAGTCGGCCCCGTCGGCCCCGGTATCTCCAACCGAGCCGAGCTGAGGCGGCCACGACTTCCTTAAGTCGGCCCTGTCAGCCCCGTCATCTCCAAGCGAGCCGAGGAAGCCCCGACTTCCTCAAGTCGGCCCCGTCGGCCCTGGCATCTCCAAGCGAGCCAAGGCAGCCCTGACTTCCTCAAGTCGGCCCCATCGGCTCCGGCATCTCCAAACGAGCCGAGGCGGCCCCGACTTTCTCAAGTCGGCCCCGTCGGCCCCGGCATCTCCAACCGAGCCGAGCCGAGGTGGCCCCAACTTTCTCAAGTCGGCCCCGTTGGCCCCAGCATCTCCAAGCGAGCCGAGGCGGCCCCGACTTCCTTAAGTCGCCCCCATCGGCCCCGGCATCTCCAAGCGAGCCGAGGCGGCCCCAACTTCCTCAGGTTGGCCCCGTCGGCCCCGGCATCTCCAAGCGAGCTAAGGTGGCCCCGACTTCCTCAAGTCGGCCCCGTCGGCCCCTGCATCTCCAAGCGAGCCGAGGCAGCCCCGACTTCCTCAAGTTGGCCCTGTCGGCCCCGACTTCCCCCAAATCAGACCCACATCTGTCAGGACCATCAGCTCTCTGACCCGCACGGACTAATATGGCCTGGTCCACCTACCGCCTGACCACGCCGTTGATAGGACCAGGCTTACCTGCCCAATGGTTTCGCCGATCGATAGGACCTGGCCAGCTAACCGCTAGTTCCTCCCTCTCCGATGGGATAAGATCTGCCAATTAGTCCAAATTTACATAAATTCCACGTCCCCGCGAACATCTTTCCCTCGCAGAATTTCACATAGCTGATCTTCATGCAAGTTCCAACCAACAGTTCCTGCCTCTCCGATGGGACAAGACCTGCTAATCAGTCCAAATTTATATAACTCCCACGTCCTCCGCGGACACCTTTCCCGGAACTCCACGAAGCTGATCTCCATGAACATTTCAACTACCTATAAAAGGATAAGTCTATTGGAGACTCAGGTATGCGAACATAAGTACCCTCTTACTCTGTCATCCTAGAGAAACTCTATCTCTCAGAGCTTTCTTTGCCCTAAAGAGTTCTCTTGAGCTCTCCCTCAGCTGTAACCTTGATTGCTGACTTGGGCATCGGATGGTCCCTACCGGAGCACCCCTCCGGTCTTGGGACTTCTTGCAGGTTGTCCAGCTAGGCGAGGATCCCACTAACAAGCAGATTATTCTTTCCTGTGCTCAAGACCAGTGATCGGGCATCATCAATAACTTTCTTTGCTTTCCCTCGATCGCTCATAAGGTACAAAACTAAAAGAAAAAGAAGGGTGGAACAAGGGTGGCAAATAGAAGACAACAGCATGCAAGGCGATGTCATTGAAATTAACAACGACAGTGAAGAAGATATCTTCGTTGAAAACTAAAACAGAACAAGTGAAAGCAATGGCAAAATCTAAGCGGTTTAAGAAATTCGTGATAAGAGTGATATAGAAATGGAGCAGGGGTATCACTATTAATTCATTGATTACACGTCTTCTCCTTCCTTGCAAACATCCATTCCTTCTGGTCAAAGAAGCATGATAAAGATGGAGGCCGAGGATAAAGATGAGTAAAGAGAGGTGTAAAACAAAGAAAGGATCGATATAGGGATACCATGGGATGGTTTGAGATTGGAGGACAATTCAAGGCCTAATTTTGTTTGTTTTTGTGGTTTTGGATAACGATCGAGGGCATAAAGAGTTCAGCACACAAAGTTGAAGAATGAAGGATGCGGATCCGCCACCAACCAGCCTCTAATAATTTGAGTTTGTACGCAAACTGCTTCAAAACAGTCTCAAGAATGACACGCCCATATGTGCGGTCAAGCTTGGACGGGGATGGCATAAATATTATCAAGACGTGAGAACTCGTACCAATGGGTATTTGTAAAAAGACTGAGCATGCATGGCTGCCTAAGTTTTGTACGTACCCTCCAGACATGGACACTCTATCTTGCCGCCAATGTTTTAAAAATCGATCAAACATTGAATCAGCTTGCTATTTACATCGTGGATCAATCGTTTCCATTGAATAGAACAGTCTGATCGAACTGATATTATAATTAATTTTTAATTTAATAATATAAAAATAATAAAATATAAAGATCAAATTATAAAAAAATATCAATAAAATTAATAAGAATAATTAAAAATATAATAATAATATTCAATAAGAATAAGCATAATGCAAAATGATACTTAAAAAGTTATAATATTCAACAAGAATATAAGATAATAAAAATGATAATCTAAAAATAATTTATTATTTCACAAACCAACATACTAAACATCCAATTGTTTACAAAACAACATATCAATAATCAAAAATATTAAAAGTTATTTAATAAAAAGTTCAATATTGTCATCTAAGTTTTTGAAGGAGGTGGTAGCCAATTCTCTTTATCCAAATCATTGCCACTCATTTTATTTTTATCAACTATTAAAATTAAAAATCTAAAAAAACTCAAAAAATAAATTAAAAATTCAACTCTAATTTTATTTATTAAAACTAAAAATCTAAAAATCAGGATTGGACCAGTTTTCAGAACCCGATTGTTCAATTGATTTTTTGGTTTTAACCAGATTATATAAAAGTCAACTTTAATAATAAAATCGGACTGAAGTGATGACCAGTTGTCGATTGGATTGGATTGGTTCGATCTAGTTTTCAAAATCATGCTTGCCACCAACCAGTCTTTAATTCAAATTTTAGGTGAACGGTTTCAAGACTTCAAGGCTATATTTGCCACCAACCAGTCCTTCATTCGAGTTGTACGCGAAGAGTTTCAAGCGCGGATGAAATGGCTCTCAACCTTTGAGAACAGATGCTAGCCGCTATTTAGTTTCATATAGGTTATTTATTGTAAAAATTCTATGTTATTATATAGAATTAAAAAAAAACTAAATTATAATATAAATTTAAAAAATTGAAATTATATCTTTTTATTTTTTATTTTATTTTGAGGTTGTTACGTAATAAGTTGTTAAAATGCCCATGGACGGAGTCAAAAGTCCATTAGGCTACGTTACCTTAACTGAGGCGGGTCCAAGGAGGAAACCGGCCAGCCGCGTGTGAAACTCGCACTCGCCGCCTCCTAATTATTATTTATATATACAAGGTCATGGTCAACCCCATCAACTGTGGGCAACCCACTTGCAGTCTCGTCGTGGCACCTTACAAGTTATAAGTCCTTAAAAATCAATGCATAAAATAAGCTTGCTCCTCTCTCAGTGCTAAGCTGAGAGGATGTTTGGGATCGTTATCCGCTGAAATGGG
>UESW01003386.1:0-50383 GCA_900491605.1 Calamus simplicifolius
AACCGAATTTTGCTTCTTGCTAAACCAAGAGATTAAGTTACTTCCTAAAAGTTGGCATGCCCCACTTGTACTCTTTCTATCTAATTTACAACCAGCATAGTCAGAATCAGAATAAGCAATCAATTTTAAGTTGAGTCTCTAGAATACCATAATCCTACATTTTTAGTTCCATTTAAGTATCTAAAGATTCTTTTAACAGCAAATAAATGTGATTCTTAGGATTAGATTGATATCTTGCACATAAGCAAACAGAAAACATGATATCTGGCCTACTTGCAGTTAGGTAAAGAAGTGATCCGATCATACCTCTGTAATGCTTCTGATCTACTTTCTTACCTTCTTCATCCTTGTCCAGCTTGCATGAGGGACTCATTGGCGTACCAAGAGGTTTAGCAGATTCCATACCAAACTTCTTGAGTATTTCCTTTGTGTACTTTGTTTGGTTGATGAAAATCCCCGCTTTCTCTTGTTTGATTTGAAGTCCAAGGAAGAAGTTGAGTTCTCCCATCATGCTCATCTCGAATTCTCCCTGCATTAACTTAGCAAATTCTTGACAAAGGAGATTGTTAGTAGCACCAAATATAATGTCATCAACATAAATTTGAACAATTAATAAATCCTTTTCTTTTCTTTTAAAAACAAGGTTTTATCAACATTTCCTCTAGAAAAATCATTTTCAATTAAAAATTTACTTAATCTATCATACCAAGCTCTAGGTGCTTGCTTTAAACCATAAAGTGCTTTGTGTAATTTGAAGACGTGGTTTGGAAATTCATGATCTTCAAAACCAGGAGGTTGTTCAACATAAACTTCCTCATTTATAAAACCATTTAAAAATGCACTTTTAACATCCATTTGAAATAAGTTGAAATTCATATGACATGCAAATGCAAGTAGTAGCCTAATGGCTTCTAATCTAGCAACAGGTGCAAAAGTTTCATCAAAATCTATACCTTCTTCTTGATTATATCCTTTTGCAACTAATCTAGCCTTATTTCTAATTACCAATCCATTTTCATCCAATTTATTTCTAAAAACCCATTTAGATCCTATTATAGGGTGGTTTTTAGGTCTATCTACTAGGGTCCAAACTTGGTTCCTAGTGAATTGGTTTAACTCTTCCTGCATTGCTAACATCCAATAACTATCTTTCTCAGCTTCCTCTATAGTTTTAGGTTCTATATGAGATACAAATGCAAGATGATTATTGATATTTCTCATTGATGATCTAGTCCTTACACCTTGAGATGGATCACCTATGATTAGGTCCTTAGGATGACCATAAGCATATCTCCAATCTCTAGGTAGATCTTTATCATTATGAGCAGTATCAATACCATCATCCTTAGGTGAGTCATCATCCTTAGCTTCAGGTTCTTGATCTGAAGATACATTTAATTTTTCAATATCTCTTTCAATCAAAGATGTATCTTCCTCATCATCAATTTTATCTGAACTTGATGCTAAAGACTCATCAAACACTATATGAATGGATTCTTCTACAACTAAGCTTCTCTTATTAAATACTCTATATGCCTTGCTAGATGTAGAATATCCTAGGAAAATACCTTCATCAGACTTTGCATCAAACTTCCCAAGATTATCCTTACCATTGTTATGAATAAAACATTTACAACCAAATGCATGAAAATAACCTAAATTTGGTTTCCTATTATGCCATAGTTCATAGGGAGTCTTCTTAAGGATAGGTCTAATTAGGGCTCTATTTAGGATGTAACATGCTGTGTTTATAGCTTCCGCCCAAAAATATTTTGGAAGTTGGCTTTCACATAGCATGGTACGGGCCATGTCTTCTAAAGTCCTATTCTTTCTTTCTACAACTCCATTTTGTTGTGGTGTTCTAGGTGCTGAAAAGTTATGATGTATGCCTTTTTCAAAACAGAATTTTTCAAATAAGTGATTTTCAAATTCAGTTCCATGATCACTTCTAATAGACACTATGGTAGTGTTTTTCTCATTAGTGACTTTCTTAACAATTTCAGAATATTGAGAAAGTCTCATCTTTGTGAGCCAAAAATTTACCCAAGTGAATCTAGAGTAATCATCTACTATCACAGACCATATTTCTTTCCTCCTAGACTTGTGGTTCTAGTAGGTCCAAAAAGGTCCATGTGTAGTAGCTCTAGTGGCCTAGTAGTTGAAACAACATTCTTAGATTTGAAAGAAGTTCTTGTTTGTTTTCCAAATTGACATGCATCACATATTCGATTATTTTCAAAATTTAAGCTAGGAATACCTTTAACTAGATCCATTTTCAATAATTTAGAAATTAGGTGTGTGCTTGCATGACCTAATCTACGGCCATAGCCAACCAATCTCATTCATCTTAGCATTATTAGCAACTAAGCAATGATTACTTGGAGATAAATTACTCAAATCAATTAAGTACACATTGCCATAACGTTTACCAACAAGAATAATGCTGTTATCAATGGGATTAGTAACAGTGCAAATAGAAGCTTCAAAGGAAACTTTGAAACCTTTGTCACACAGTTGGCTAATACTTATCAAATTATGTTTAAGTCCATCACATATAAAACATTATCAATATGAGTAGATGGAGTAATTTGAATCTTACCAATACCCATGATATGGCCTTGACCATTATCACCAAAAGTAACTACTCCACCTCTTTTTGATTCAAGGGTGATGAATTGATCTTTGTCACCCGTCATGTGTCTTGAGCAACCACTATCCAGGTACCATTTTCTTTTCAGTCTGATGGCTGCAAGACACTCCTGCAAAATTCATGTCTTAATTTTAGGTACCCAAGCCTTCTTGGGTCCTTCATGGTTAGATGCATTAAATATTGTTCCTTTGGGAACCCAAATCATCTTTCTCTTATTATGTGGAGATTTACACATATAAGATTTATGTCCTTTGTTTCCACATTTAAAACAAGTAATATTTGATGATTTTTCAGCATGTATAAAAATATTCTTCAAAGATTTTTGCTTTTTAAGTGGATTATATCCTAATCCAGCTTTATCAAAAACAGCTTTTTGATTATCCAAAATCATATTAAGTTTGATAGAGCTTAGAGTAAATTTATCAACTATAGGTTTAAGTCTATCAACTTCATTTTTCAAACTTTCATTTTCTTTTATCAAAAGTTCTTTATCTACAACATGCTTTTCATTTTCTAAGGATAGTTTTTGCATTTGATTTTTCAAATCTTTGTTCTTTGAACTTAAGTTCGCAAAATCATCCATTAATTCATAAAAAGCACTATGCAATTCATCGAAAGTAAAGTCATCAAGAAAACTCGGACTTACCTCATCATTGTCCGCCATGAAGCATAGATTGGCCATTTCACTCTTTTCTTCCTCTTCGGAACTTGAGCTTTCCGAATCACTCCATGTGGCCATCATTGCCTTCTTTTTGAATTTCCGGGTGCCTTTCTTTAGTTGAGGGCATTCAGATTTAAAATGACCCGGCTTTTTACATTCAAAACAAATAACTTCTTTTTCTTTGCCCTTGTCCTCATCTTTTCTTGCAAAGGGCTTTTTCTTTTCAAACTTCTTCTTCTTCATGAATCTTTTAAATTTCTTGTGATGAGTGCCATGTCCTCATCATCACTTTCATCTTCAGATTCATGAGGCTCTTCCATATATTCAGAAATCTTAAGAGCCATAGTCCTCTTCTTCTTTGACTCATCATCATCAACATGTTGCTTAATTTGAAGCTCATGAGTCATCAAGGATCCCAATAATTCTTCTAGGGGTAGGGTACTTAGATCCTTTGCCTCTTGTATTGCAGTCACTTTAGCTTCCCAAGTCCTAGGCAAGGAACGCAAAACCTTTCTCACAAGATCAGAATTATCATAAGATTTACCAAGACTTTTTAAACCATTAACTATATCAGTAAATCTTGTAAACATATCAGCAATAGATTCACATGCATCCATTTTAAACAATTCATACTTATGAACTAGCATGTTAATCTTGGATTCCTTGACTTGATTTGTTCCCTCATGGGTAACCTCAAGTCTATCCCAGATTTCCTTAGCAGAAATGCAAATAGATATACGATTGAATTCATTTGCATCTAATGAGCAGTATAAAACATTCATTGCTTTGGCATTAAGTTGTGCCAATTTTTTATCATGTTCATCCCATTCCGTTTCCGGTTTAGGAATCTCCATGCCATTAACTCTAGCAGTGGGTGTGTGTGGTCCATTGACTATAATGCTCCATAGATCATAGTCAAGTGCTTGAATGAAATTTTCATTCTAGCCTTCCAATAACCATAGTTTGAACCATTAAACAAGGGTGGTCTATTAGTAGATTGGCCTTCGAAAAAAGATGAACCAGCTTGAGTTGCCATGTGGATCTTTGACTCTTGATCGTTAGATCAAATCAAATGAGCACTAGCTCTGATACCAATTGTTGGTCCAGATAGCAACCCAAGAGGGGGGGTGAATTGGGTTTTTCAAAAATTTAAACTCTTTTGAAAATAACCCCCAGCGGAAATAAAAACTTAGATTCACACAAATTAAAGCAGAATATGCACAAATAGAGAGTTAAAGATAAAGAGACAATCACGGCAAACACAGGAGATTTTATAGTGGTTCGGTGTACCTACACCTACGTCCACTCCCAAGTACCTCTTGGGTCCACACTATAATCAATCTGATTACAGCAGAGTTGTTTTGCAAGCTCACAACTCGAACTTGTTATTTTTCCGGTGCACAACGAACCCAGCTGGTTTTCAAGGCTCACCAGCACAAAACCTAACACCACAAGCTAATGCTTGCACAAGGCTAACAGCCTCAACTGAATCAATCACCAGATTGACCCAGCAAACAATATTGTTTTACAAGATAAACAGCTCCTCCTATGAGCAAATATATAATGAAACAAGAATAAAAGGATAGGAATCAAAGCCTGATTCGCAGATCTTGGTGGCTTCTTCCTTCTCTTCCTTTGAATGGATCTTCCTTCAAGATGCTCTTGAAACTCAGAAGATCAGAAAACTAGGGCTTCTTTCTTTCCTTGAGATTTCTTCGAAATAGAACAACAAAAGCTTGGAATCTCTCTCTTTTCTTTTGGGAATCAATATGATCTTTCCTTACGAGTTTTCCCTTTTTTCTCTTTTGATTTCTGATGGATTTCACAGATTTCTCTATTCTTTTCTTTTTGTCGCTCTATTCTTGTTCATTCTTTTTTGGATGCAGCAAACCTCTTCTTATAGATCCCGATTAATCCATAAATAGTTTAAAACTATCCGTTAGAAACAAGTGTAAGAAGGATTAGAATCCAAAAATAGCAATAGCCGTTGGGATTAAAAAAGATAAAGATAAAGTTTAGAGTCGTTCTGACAGTTCTGGAGCCGCGTCTGACATTCTGGAGTCGGCTCTAACTTTTCTGGAGTCGGCTCTAACTCGAAAATCTTTAATCCGCTCGATCTGGAGTCGTCTCTGACTTTTCTGGGGTCGACACAAAAATCTTCTGGAGTCGACTCTAACAGTCCGGGAGTCGACTCTAAGTCGTGACCTGAAAACCATCGTTCTGTCTTTTCTGTTGGAGTTGGCTCTAACAGTCTCGGAGTTGACTCTAAGTCTGTGCCATTTTTGGAGTCGACTCTGCGATTCCATGTGTCGACTCTAATGTCTGCAATCTTACCTTGACATTAGATTCGAACTAGAACTTGATTTATCTTATATTTTGATTAATAGAACTATCATAAACTAAAAACTTAAATCAAAATCATTAGTAACTTCAAATGTTATACTCAAATAGTTTTGTTAATCATCAAAATCCTCAATTGGGTCAACAAGTTCAGTCATGTAGATAAGTATCTATTGTAACAAAGATACTGAAAGAACTTCACCTATGTGAACCTTGAGATGGTACCGTCTCAAGTGAGAGTTGAAGTTTTTCTCATGAAAAGGTTAATGAAACAGGATAAGCACATGGCATAAATTGTGCTAAGCGTGTGGTGTAGACAAGAAACACTAAGGAGTCTGTGTGAAGTATCATCATTTTGACACATGAATAACTGGTTCAAAGTGTTTATGTTATCTGAAATTTTGTTAAAGCTTTGTCGTATTTTTACTAAGATTAGATTCAAATCGAAAGATACCTAGCTGTATTAATGCTCCTTGTTCTTAATTTTAGATGTGAACTTAGTTTATTTTAAATAAGTAGGGGATTGTTGAGATTTTGTTTAAATAAACTAAATAGGTTTTTGTAGATGTGTTTAGGAATAGTCGTGGACTCTTCCGCGGTGATTCTCGCCTTAGAAGCCGAAGCGACGTGATGCTTTGTTTCACAAAATATGCCCGTTTCAAATCTCTGCAACGGATATGTTGCGAAGCGATGCGGTTCTCGGGAATCATCACTTTACAAGCTCCAATGCCGCGGCGCTCAATTTCTATAAATCCACACACAAATCAAATCAATACAGAATCAGAAAAATAAGTTCTTATCTATAATCGAGTTTTCATTAGTACTTTGGTGCAAACTCGATTTAAGACTTGTCGTATCCTATAGCGTATTTGCTATTCACCTACAGAGCATTCGAGAGAGTCATTCAAGAGGGTGCAAATAAAGAAAAGAGTTATGTGCGTGATTCAATCCTATCCTTATCCGCATCCCTCTTGGTTCTTATCTTTATCTTCATCTAGATTTTTCCTTTTTCAAATTCTCAATACTTCCCTCTTTTAGTTCACCTCTAGTGCATGGAGGTGTCTGATAATTGATCTCGATAAAGCCCGATGATAGCTAAAAATCTTTTATTGATAGAATGAAACCCTGCAGATATTTTTGAATGGTTCTAGATCTTAAATTTAGATATATTTGAATTTTGATAGCTGTTATCTCAAAATTAAATAACCCTATAAGCACCAGATAAACGGATGCAGAAGCCTCAGAATTAATGGACAAACCCAGCATCGAACCATAAACCAAAACAGCCAGGCAAATGTTTTAGGGGCAAAATGAAAAAAAGAAGAGCCTAAACCAATGAAACTAAAGTATTTTCAAATTTTTTTTTTTTCATTGGAGCAGAGAGAAGTCAGAAGATTCCGCATAAGAATATTTACAAAATTAGACAGAAGAGACGGGGGTTAAATAGATGATAGACAACATAAAAGCCATATAAAACACAAAATAAAAGGGCATAAAACAATCAAAATGCCAGCTAGATCACCAATTCTCTACCCAGAATAGGAGGAGAAGACTGCAACAAGATCTGGTGGGTCTTGATAGATATGATGAACTTATACGAAATTGAGAGTCTTGAAGAGAACAAAGTTGCTGGAGGACGTTTTATTAGGCAAGACTCTTGAATTTCTCTCAAACCTCAAGTCTTTTTAAGATTCTATAAAAGGTCCAGAAAGTTAGCTGCCTTCTTTTGAAACTCAAGTAGTTCATGATAGATAGCCAAATCAGTTTCAAAGGAACATTTAATGGACAAATGATTAACGGATTCAAGCTCTAGTAGTCTTGCCCGTGTTCAAAGCTCCAAACCCAGTCCTTGTCTGGATATCTTCCGGGAATGGCCCACCATTAATAGGTTCTGGACTCTTTCAACATAAACAACGAAGAGATCGTCGCACCTCGTCGTTATAATACTTGATTAGCTTCATTAATTAGAAATATGAAAACTATATTGGCAACTACAAATAAATAAATAAAAAGAGAATATTATAATTAACAGACAAAAGAACCAAATCGTTGCCAATAAAAAATTGTGACGGCTTCCTATCGCTCACCATTTCGACCTGCAGCTGTCTTTCTCTCGCTCTTGCACGTCAGCCTCTGGTCCTCACAGAGTCCAAATGCTTCGGCCAAAACAAGGCAGACAAGTCCGCAAAGGAAAATACCTCCCCATTCCGGGGTTCCCCCCCGGCCCATTGGCCGGCAGCCTCTTCTTTTTTCCGATACCGTCAGGCGATGCCTCCAAAACTTCACCCACCAATCACCGCTCTTTAAATTTTTTCGTCCGCCCACCCACACCGAAAGAAAAAAAAAAAAAGTTGGAGAAAGAAGATAGAAGAAGGAGTATCTATTTCTCATATAATCTCTTTGAATCTTTCTCAACAAGTATTGTCTCTCTTTTACTTGCAGTGCACAGGGAGGGGAGAGGGAGGAAAACAAGGGTAGTAGTACCCTTTAAGGTAACGGCCAATACCTTTCCTTACCCTTATATAATCTTCCATGCACTTGGGTTGAACCTTTACTAGTTATTTCTCAAAAGAAATCGTTGTGTAGAATATTCTTCAATCATTAAGAACACCAATTTTTCTTCCCAGAAAAGTGAGAAAGTGAATTAGGTGGCCTGCAGAGATCCTTGGGCTTGAAGTCAATGCTGTTCTTTAAACAATATAGCGATCACTATGATGCTTTGGTGTTAGTTGTAGTCATAATACCAGAATGACAGACTTATCGATATCGGATCTTTTTTGTTTGTTATGATTATTTGGAAAGGATTGTAGTCTAACTCTCTTGCTGTCTTAATACTCTCGTTCTCCTTTAGATATGACCATTTCCATGGTTAGTGCTCCATCCCCCAACTTTATTTGGTGGCAACAGTTTAGGTTGTTCAATGTTTTTCATTATATCACAAATTTTGTTCCAAAAATAGCAAGATGCAATTATGGCCTTTGGAGTTGAATATATCAGTGTCTGTTGACTTTTTATTAGAAAACATTGTCGTTGGGCATGAACTTTCCTAAATAATATGACTTTATACAGTAATAGGAATATGAGGGAGTACTCTGCTCTTGAATTTAGTCTTTTAAAAGGATATTTAACCTCAAGGAACATGATCTTGAATACTTGATACCGTTTGTCGCATTTGGGAATTGGGAACTCTGACTATTTTGGTGTAGATGAAGGACATGGATAGATTTCTCAGCTAACTTTTCTGGAACCAAGTTCTTGTCCTTATATAGGTGTTTAAAATGGGAAAAAAAACTCTATATCGTCCTCTTGGCCTTTTTTAATATGTTATCATCTTAGATTCTTTGCTTTCATGAATAATGTCCATAAATCGTTACAGAATTTCAGAAGTCTTTGCTAAATTTAGCTTCTAGTTTAGTGTTCATGAAAAGTTTTGAGTGCAACCTTCTGGTTAGAGGAGTACGAAAAGATGATGCAACTTGACATATGAGCAGACCAGAGTTGCAAGGAAGAATAATGGCAATTTAATTAGAAATGGATAAAGTGTTCTACGGCTGAGCTTGGTTTGCAACTACATCAATATGATAGCATAATCAAAAGAATGCATGGAATGGACTTGAACCCAAGAACTTCTCCTGTAGAATTTACTATTTGAAAGATCCCCCCAGACAACCAGAACTAGCTAACATGAGGCTGCACATGAAATGATGTCACTAGGTGATAGTGCTAAAAAGATCTGCACGCCTGATGTCATGGCTTGTAGCATCAATGAGGAGCTTAGGATTCAAGGGGCAAACCATCTTTAGATCTCTTCAAGTTGGAAACAGATCTCTCATAATTCTATCAGGACTTAGTAGAGTTATTCAAGTAATTTTGATTGTAGATTGTCTTCTGTATCTTGTGGTCTAGATCAGAACTGCCAACTTGAAGCTGCATGTGGAATAGTCTCCAGCTGATAGTGCTGAAAAATCTTTATGCTTGATGTCATGGCATGTAGTGTCAAACACTATATAAGGAGCTTGGGACTCAAGTGGCAAACCAACTGTTGATATTTGTTGCTGCATCCTCCGACTCGGGCATGGTCGGGCTGCAGCGTGAGCTCTCCGCCTGGGTGGACATGCAAAACAGTCCTCACGCGAGAGGCGTTGGGGGTGGCCCTCTGCGGAAGACCCTCCGACGCTCAAGTCAGTGGAGATCAGCAATCAACAAAATGAAAAGAAGGCTCTCGCTAAAGAGTCCCTCCAGGGCTCTGAGCAGAGCGCTAATGGCAAAAGCTAAGGCAGAAGGAGAGAGGTTTCCAGTGAGCAAGTGCACATACCTAAGGAGTCGGCAAACGACTCTATTTATAGAGGATCATCTGATTCCCTAGGGCATCGTGGGTCCGAAAGTCGTTAGGATCTGAATCCAGTTTGTTATGAGGTCGGTAGGATTCGCATCTTGTTGGTTAGGGGATTGACAGCTAGAAGAGCTTGTTGATGTCTCGAGATTTGGTGAGGACATAGGCTCCAGGGCCCTAGGCCACTCTCGCGGGTCCTAGGTCACTCCCGGATATGATTTTTGTTTGGAATCTCACGAATTCGGGTTCTCCTGCGCCGAATTCCGCAGAGGCTTAGACATCGCTCAGGCTAGGCCGAGCGATAGGAGAGATCGTCTAGATGGGCCGAAAGATGACATAGCTCGGCTAGAGAGGCCAAGAGATGATATAGCTCGGCTGGAGCCGAGAGATGATATAGCTCGGCTGGAACCGAGAGACGTGATTCGCGCCTTGGGAGTCTTTGGTTTGGCGAGGGGCTAAGGTACCCCAACTTACCGAGGCTGACTTATCTCGGACGGGTGTCACATAGCGGGTAGGAATCAGGGCTAGCCCTAGCCATGTGCACGATTATTGACACAAAGTAATTTACTCCTCAACACATGCCCCCCACTCCCTAGTTCGAAACGTAAGTTCGGGCGTAGGGAGTATAATTCTAGGTGGCATGACTTGAACGGAGGGATCCGGGTTTGACAGCCTGCGCAATGATGCCCTATTTAATGCTGTGCGGCCGCCGTGCCTTTGTGAGATGTGCCTTTACAGGGCACATCACATAAGGCTCCTTTGAGGCGGCGGTTGGAGAATTGCCACATAGCAAATTCCAGTTTTTACGGCGTCCGCAATGGCGGTTTCGAGCGTCTCGGTTGGGACGCCCTATCTTTCTCTTAAGGCGGTTTCTTTGAGGGAAAGCAAAGTCGAAACAGCGTTGTCCCTGTTCGCAGCGCTCTTTCGTTCTTCTTTGGAGAATCTTGCTCTCTACTTCCTCTGTAATTTCGCTCGGTGCTTCTCTCGGCCAGCAGGATGATGAGCCCCGACGATATGGTTTCGGAGATTGCTGCCGAGGATTTGGGGAGAATACACCAAAAGTATGGCATTCCCTCGGATGTCCTTCTGAGATTGTCGGAGCCCGAGCATAGGGTTTCGCAAGATCTGGAGCACGGGGTCTTTCTTTATGAAGACAGTCTGAAGGCGGGCCTTCGATTTCCCTTCACCCCTTGGTGAAGGAAATCATGAGATTCTACAATATTTGCCCGACAATGGTGGCTCCCAACAGTTGGCGCAACGTCATTGGGTTTATCTCAATGTGCAGCCGGATTCAGGTAACGACAACTCTTCCTCTCTTTCGCGCTTGTTATTATCTGATGCCTGGGAGGAAATCAGAGTGGCCTTACATCGGACCTCGGAGGTCATTCAAGACGATAATGGATAAGCCATCATCTATAAAGGAGTGGAAGGTCAGGTTTTTTATTGCCGAGGGGAACATTAGCTCCGACTTTCCCTGGGGATGGGAAAACTTTATTCGAGACGTGGAAGCACATCCGATTCTATCTGGGCAGGAGAAGGAGGACTTGGAGGTCCTTCGTGACGGTAGGACGTTTTCGGCCAACGATTTACTGTCGGAGGAGGCTCTTTTCGCCGCCGGGCTTAGCCCCCTTGACCCGCATAGTAAGTTTTTTCTTTTTCCATTAATTTCGCTCGAGCGAATATGTCTCGGTCTGACCGCTTGCTCTCTGTTCCCGCAGCCAAGAAGTCTGAACTATCGGGCCGTATCAAGAAAGGGTTTAGCAAGCGCCCAAGGGAGAGCAGCGGAGGGGAGAAATGCAAGCCCGAGAAGATGGCTCATTTTTTCGAGGAGCACTCGCCAGAGGTTGAGGCAGTCGTGGCGGAGGTGCTGAAAGCAGAGGAGGATACAGAGAGGACTGCTGAGGTCCCCTGTCCTCTAGTGGTGAAAATAGATTGCCCGGATGAAACTCCGTTGGCTTGTCTGGGAGCCCCTTCTTTTGAAGGTGATCCAATGACTGGCACGGCGAGGGTCGGTGCCTCTGAGGGCCCTCCTCCAAGCGAGAAAATGCCTCTGTCCTTGGCAGGAGGACAGGAGGAATTTAGGGGCGGCGACATTGGGTCGACTGTAGTGGAGGCTCAAAAGGAGCCTACGGCTAGAGAACTTCCTGCTGGAGTGGTTGGGGAAATTGATGAACATACTGAGGCATTGGTGGAGCCTGCGGGGAGGAGCAGGTGCCCATGATTGAGGGAAGGAGCTCGGATAAGGGAAGAGAGCAAGGTAAAGGTCTTGCAGCCGAAGCTTCTTCCACCAAGTTTCGGAAAAACTGGCGCCTAGGCTAGCCGAGTTATCCGAGAATCCTAGGTTAGAATTCTGCTGAGGGAGGCCGAGAGATCAAAGGCTTCTCAGTCGGAGGTCATCCGGACGATCCTTCGGATGGGGATGGTCAGCCTGGTAGCTCGGAATCGACTGTTGAGGCGGCGTTTTCTGCCCTAATGAGGTCAGCACTGTACCCGGGTGTAGGTCCCTTGGCAAATGAGTTCGCAGACCTAGACCTGGTTGACGTCGCGTTTGGCCAGCGGAATATGGTGATGGAAGCCCATCTTCTCCCTGAGATCAACAATTCTGCCCTTATGGGGCTAACCAGGTCCTACATCTCCTGGGTGAGTTATTATTCCCGAGTAGTGAGTGCTTTCTGGTTAGCTTGGTCGCTCTCTTCTCACTTGTGCTTCATTCTGCAGAGTGCTTTGATCACCAGGGCGCTGTGCTGGCGCTTGAACCTGGCGACAGGGGCCAGCACCCAGGCCAGGAGAGTCAACGTCGAGCTTCGATCGCAAGCGGAGGCGTCTGATACATTTGAACAAGCTCTGGGTACCGCCAACAAGAATTTGGCGAAGATGAGGGTGCTGCATCAAGCTGCCCTAGATGATGCATCCAAGCTGAGGCTCGAAGTTAAAGAGCTACATGGGCTCCTGGCGAGGTATGATGACGCATGCCTGGAGTTGTCGCAGATCAAGTCTAGGCATGCTGGAGAAATGGAGACTATCAAGAAATAGTTTAGTGAGAGCCTAGGCAGGCAGAGGAGAGAAGCCGTCGAGGAGAGAAATCGTCTGAACAAAATGCTTGGTGAGTTAGAGGAGAAGGTACGGCAACTCAACCATGGTATAGCTGACAGGGATGACAGGATCAAATGGCACCAGGAAAAGTTAACCCAACTTGATGGTGAGCTTTCCCAAGCCTGGGAGAAGCTGACAGTAGGCAGTCGAAGATCAGTGATCTCAAGGGTAGAATCGAGCGGTTAAGGCTGATAAATTGAGGTCTTTTGACAAGGTCAAGGAGTTGACCCAGAAGTTATCTTAGCAGGAGGAGGAGGTATGGTACTGCTCCTTTTTGGCTTCCCTTGCTGGCTCACTGTGGCACTGGCTAACTCTGTTTTTGCAGATGAAGAAGGCGGAGCTGGAGAACCGGAGCCAGATACGGACCCTGCAAGAGGAATTGGCATCCAGCCGAGGGAGGAGCTCAGAGCTTGAAAGGCGGGTGCTGAGACCGAGGAGTAGATTGCCTTACTGCGGAGCCAAACTACTGAAACTGAGGGGCAGGTCACCTTACTTCGAAACCAAGCTGCTGAAGCCAAGATGCGGCTTGCTATACTCAGGGGCGAGCAAGATGTAATTTGTGTCGATGCCTTCCAGCTTGGTGTGGAGGATGTTCGAAATAAGATATCCAAGGAGCATCCAGAATGGGACCTCTCTTTCTTGGATGTTGAAACGTCTGAGGCTTGTACCCCAGGGGCTGAAGAGGCCGAATATGACGATGTTTCAGACGTCGACCTCGACGCTATCCTGGATGCCAGTGAGGCCGCGGCCCCTGAAGGATGCTTCAAATCCGTCGCCGAGGAAACGACAACCTTTGAAGTGGGCGAAATGAGCCAGGCTTCCCCGAGCGTTGTTGAGGGCACTGCCGGAACGTATCCATCTCCTGACCCTTGAGAGTTATTAGTGTACTTTTGCTTTTTTAGACATGTAATTTTGTCTAAAGTATCCAATGAACGGCCCTCGGCCCCCGTTTGCTTGCCTTTTTAGCCAATCTTTTTTGTTGTAGACTTCCTTTCGACTGCGAACAAGTTACGACTTATTCGCGTTCTTCGGCTGACTTAGTTCGGGTTTAAATAAATGTCTCAGTCGAGGCTGAGGTTTAGGGGTAGCTCTGATAAAGCCGAGTGACGTGATAGCTCAGCTTAGGCCGAGAGATAAGATAGTTCGGATGAAGCCGAGTGACATGATAGATTGGCTTAGGCCGAGAGATAAGATAGTTCGGCAGGTGATGGCCAGGGATTGCAGAGGTATCCTGGTTAAAGCCGAAGTTGGGTATCTCGGCCCGCGCAAGGCAAAGAGGCGGGTGCGCTTTTCGAAGGGAGTTTGGTCCCAAGAAGAAGGGTGTTTACCAGCGTGCCGTCATTTATTTATCCTTTTCGGTAAAGGGGGAGCGATTCCTGGCTTCCCGCACGCGGCCACGGAAGCGGTGATGTGTGGCAAGATTTTATGGTAGTGGCGTTGGAACCGACAGTTTGGGTGATCGGGATGCTCGTCCGAGGTAATTTAAATACTGGTGGGTGGTACACCATTGTTAACCATTTCCTCTGCCGATCTCCTGTTAGCCTGTCTAAGCTTACAGTAACAGGATGGCTTCCGAGAATGGAGGGAGGTCAACTTGGATGCCAAATAGCGTTGTTGGCAGCTTTGGGGTGCCTCACCAGGGCCGTACCATGATAACTGTTGATAGGGAGGTTCTGGCGTCGCTACTCACGGACCGTGAGCAAGTCCGGAGAATGGCCGAGCAACACATGGTCATCTCGGCAAGAGAGATCGAGCTCCTTCGCCAAATCAACAGTAGGCTGGAGCGGAAGGTGTCGTCCCTTCGACAGCAATTAGCTGATTCGGTTCTGCAGCGTGGGGAGGGTTCAGCAGTGTTCGGAGATGGTAGCAAGCCCCTGTGAGGGCTAATGTATTTTTTCTTTGGTTTTACCCTCTTGTAATGAACGGAGAAAGGTTTATTGGAATTTTCTTGTTTGTTTGCCATTTCTGAAGTGTTTTCCCTTTATCGTCTGAACCTTATGGAACGAAATATTCTTCCGGGGAACCTTCAACACAGCATCCTTGTTTTGACCGAGGTAAATGGGGCTCGTAGGTTTTAGTCGGGGTGCTGCATATCGCTCGGTTTTGCCAAGGTCTTTAACAAAAGACGCACTCCGGACTTGACCGAGGCTTATATTCCTAGGACGTGCACTCCGACCTTAACCGAGGCTTACACCTTCTGGGTGTAGGTCAGGGCTTATATTCATAGGACGTGCACTCCGACCTTATCTGATGCTTATGCATTCTGGGTATAGGTCGGGGCTTATGTTCATAGGACGTGCACTCCGACCTTATCCAATGCTTATGCATTCTGGGTATAGGTCGGGGCTTATACTGTGTCTCGTTATCATTGAGATAAAAGTAGTTACTTTAGACTGGATAGAAGTACAAGATCATGTGCAGTCATGCTGAACGGAAAGAAGATACTTTGTGTTGAGAAATTATCGAAACATAATTGCCCCAACTCTATTGATTTTGATGATTTTCAAAAGCCATGAATATATTAATAGAAACAATGAATTATTTATCAAATACCATGAGTTTATTTAAAAATGAAAAATATAAACTATCAATGTTTACATTCAATGAGTTCTTGATCAATTAAAATAAAAAAGAATTTTTATACTTGAGATTTCATGAATTAAACTTGAGATTTCAAAAAGAATTCTTATACTACTCATTTGATAATCAATAACTTAATGAAAAATGTCTTGAATTGATGATCAAATCAATTCTATTCAAGTCACATTTATATTTAAATTTATTTGGGACGAGTTTTAAAGTCTATCAGAACATTTTTCTGATTTTTTTATCGCTCCCGAGCTGACTCAAGGGTTTCTGAGTCGACTCCCCAAATGTCTGTTTTCAATGTTGTCCTGAGTCGACACTTGAGTTTTCAAGAGTCGACCCCTGAACCTTCGCGAGCCGACTCATGGACTGTGCGAGCCGACTCGACTCAGACGGCAGAGAGGCTCATTTTTTAGCACTTCTCGAGTCGACTCCCCGCATATCTCGAGTCGACCCTTGAAAGTTAGGTGTTTCTGGAATCGAGTGTTCGAGCCGACTCACACAGTGCTCGAGCCGACTCCACGGAATCTGGACGCGATTTTTTCTGGATGCCACATCAGCTCTAACGGTAATATTTTTGAATAACGGCTATTTTTCTATGTTTCTAACGGCTATATCTTTGCAGAATCTATAAATAGAGGAGCCTATTTCAAATCAGATATACAACACAACAAAAAAAACAAGAAAAGAGAGATTACTGCCTTATCCAAAAAGAGGGAAAAACAGAGCTTTATTGAAAAAATCTTCTAGTTCAAAATAGAGTGATTCAAAAGGAGTAAAATCAAAGAGAAAGTTTCGTCTGCTCCAGATCATCAATCCACAAGAGTCAAAAGAAAATCCAAAAGCTTTTCAAAGATCAAATCTAAGGATTTTCAACATTCAACAAAAGGAGAAAAAGCTTCATCTCAACTCCAAAGTTTTCAAACGGTCAAGAATCTTGCTGAGGCCTGATTCAATACTTCAAGAGGAGTTAAAGAGGAGAAGGAAGAAAGCCAAAGCTACAACCATCTGCAATCTTATCAGGCTTTTCTAACCCTTTTTATACTTTATTTATATATTTGCTCAAGGGGAACGTTTCTATATTTAAACTCTGTTATTTTGGTTGTTTGCTGATTCAATCAGTGGATTGAATCAGTGGAGGTTATTATACCTCGTTGCAAGCTGGAGTGCTTGTGTTGGGTTAGTTGTGAGCCCGTGAAAACAACGTGTAAGATTTTGTGCTGGTGAGCCCGTATAAAACCGGCTGGATTCGTTGTGATCCCGGGAAAACAACAAGTTTGAGTTGTGAACTTGTAAAACAACTCGGCTGTAATTGAAGAGATTATAGTGTGGACCCAAGTGAATCTTGGGAGTGGACGTAGGTGTTGGTTGCACCGAACCACTATAAAATTATCTTGTGTTTGCCATGCTATATTTTCTCTCTTTCTATCTCTCTTTATTATTTGCTTGTGTATTGATAAAGTTAGCCTCTCACTTGCACATTTTGCTAACTAATCAACTAAAGTTAAAAAGACTTAAATTTTTAAGAACCCAATTCACCCTCCCCCCCCTCTTGGGTTGCCATCTGGGCCAACACTTTGGTTTATTCCGAAGTAGGGAGGCAGTTTGGCCTTGGGTTAAAACGCAAGGTAATGTCTCGGCTTACGTCAAGATGTAATGGGCAGTTGAGCCGGAGGAAGGAATACTGAGGCATGTTTATTGAGGAGTACTTAGCTTCTGCGCCCTTTTTATGACTCTGCCGATGCTTTTACCTTTTCCAAGGAGCTGATCTTCTCTTTGCCGAAAAGGATAATACGTCTCTATGGTTTGCGAAAGGTCACCTCGGCACTTTCCAGGGACACTTATTATGTCGACTTTTTCCAAGGCGGGTCATTTCGACGTACGACGCAAGCGCTTATTTTCCATTGGAGGGTATCATTTTCATCGGGCGATTTTCCAGGTCTGTCCGTATCTCTAAGATTAGCGGGCGATTTTCTGCATTTAAGACCTATGATCCAGGATCAGAGAAAATCTTCTGGCACACGTCTGGGCTGAACAACGCGTTTGGCGCGCATCGAAGAGCACTATTTTCATCCTAGGAGGCCACGTGGCAGCGTGGATTGGGCACTTTGAATCTCGGGGCTTACTGCTTTAATAGCTGCTCCTGGTCCATTTTGCCTATAAAAAGGGGAGGAAGGGGCCGTGCTAGGCCATCCCCAAAATTTTCTTCTCTATGAGCTATAAAAGTTTTCATGATGTCTGTGTCCCTAAAGCTGAGAGTGGAGGGACTGAGTTTTCTTTTTGTAAGCCACCTTCCTACGGATAGTCGGGGTGACGAAGGAGCCACTGGAGAGCAGCTTGTCCTCAAGGGAGGAGCTTTGGAGATCATATGGAGAGCGCACAGGAGGTCCGCAGAGATCACATGGAGAGCGCACATATGTGCTTCCTGTGTGTCCTTTGTGGTTTGCTACGGAGGTCGCAGGGTAAGAAGTGCACATTTACCCCCGTAGCATGCGTGGACTTTTCCTTCTCCCTCTGACTAGATGCTTAGCCCCTCCGTGCGGGGAATCTTCCGCCATGTAAAGAGGGAGTTGAGAGTAGTGTGGGGCTGATGGTCCCCTATCTCTCTCAATCGGGCAGCGGCCTACAGCCCAGCATTCCACCCAGGGGGAAGCTTCCTCAGCATCAGCATCCACAGGTCTGCGCCTCTTTTGGATCTCTTAATTCGTCCAGAGGACCCGTGGGAAGCCTGCCTTGCTATCTATCAGGGCGAGCTGCTGGTCGCCTGATCTTTTGGGTTGGATGCCGAAGTGTCATTGTTAACCGAAGCTGATTGAAGCAGTTCGGCCGAGCTATTTACTCATTTTTATTTCTTATGCTTTGATGCACTTGTAACTCCTTTCAGGATGTTGTAACTTTTCTTTGATGAGGAAATAAAGAAAGTTTTCATTCTTTAGCACCTGCTTCTTTTTGTGCTGAGAGTTGTTGCTCCCATATTATGCTTTTTATATCGTAGCATATTTTGGCAGCACTATTGCTGCTTTATTTTTGTTAAGATCAATGTCCGGTCCTCAGTAGAGAACACGTATATCCATGTGCGAGTCAAAGAGGGACACGGGCGGTCCTGTGGAGTCATGAAGTAAGCATGATCCTGTTTGCAGAACGAAGCAGGTGTTTCTTCGAGGAAAGACAGCCCGTGGCATATTTTGCTGTCGAATAGTGGGAGGTCATTTGCCTCTATCAAGGTATAATAGGACGCCTTAGTTGTATCAGGGCGTTGGAGAGATTACTTGAATAGGGCGGAGCCTCAGGATATCGCTCGGTTGTTGCCGAGGATCAAGGATATCACTCGGTTGTTGTTGAGGTTTTTATCCATTGGTTTCGATCGGGGCTTGTTAGCTGCCCGAATCTTGAGCAATGTTTTGGAGATTATTTAATCTGACCGGGGCTTGTAAGCTGCCCGAATCCGAATTAAGCTTTGGAGATTGTTTGGTTTGGCCGGGGCTTGTAAGCTGCCCGAATCCGAATGATATTTTTCTGGCGTTTGGTTCGGTCGGGGCTTGTAAGCTGCTCGAATCCGAATGATGCTCCTTTGACGCTTGGTTCTGCCGGGGCTTGTAAGCTGTCTGAATCCGAACGATAATTCTTTGTCATTTGGTTCGGCCGGGCTTGTGAGCTGCCTGAATCCGAACGATAATTCTCTGTCGTTTGATTCGGCAGTGGCTTGTAAGCAGCCCGAATTTGAATGATAATTCTCTATCGTTTGGTTCGGCTGAGGCTTGTGAGCTGCCCAAATCCGAACGATAATTCTCTATCGTTTGGTTCGGCCAGGGCTTGTAAGCTACCCGAATCCGAACGATGCTCCTTTGACGCTTAGTTCGACCGGGGCTTGTAAGCTGCTCGAATCCGAACGATAATTCTCTGTCGTTTGATTCGGCCGGGGCTTGTAAGCTGCTCGAATCCGAACGATAATTCTCTGTCGTTTGGTTTGACCGGGGCTTGTGAGCTGTCCAAATCCGAACGATAATTCTCTGTCATTTGATTCAGCCAGGGCTTGTAAGTTGCCCGAATCTGAATGATAATTCTCTATCGTTTGGTTCGGCCAGGGCTTGTGAGCTATCCGAATCCGAATGATAATTCTCTGTCGTTTGGTTCGGCCGGGACTTGTAAGCTGCCCGAATCTGAACGATAATTCTCTGTCGTTTGTTTTGGCCGGGACTTGTGAGCTGCCCGAATCCGAACGATAATTCTCTGTCGTTTGATTCGGCCGGGGCTTGTAAGCTGCCCGAATCCGAACGATAATTCTCTGTCGTTTGGTTCGGCCGGGGCTTGTGAGCTGCCCGAATCCGAACGATAATTCTCTATCATTTGGTTCGGTTGGGGCTTGTAGGCTACCCAAATCCGAACGATGCTCCTATGATGCTTGGTTCAGCCAGGGCTTGTAAGCTGCCCGAATCCGAACGATAATTCTCTGTCATTTCATTCGGCCAGGGCTTGTAAGCTGCCCGAATTCGAACGATAATTCTCTATCGTTTGGTTCGGCCGGGGCTTGTAAGCTGCCCGAATCCGAACGATAATTCTCTATTATTTGGTTCGGCCGGGGCTTGTGAGCTGTCCAAATCCAAACGATAATTCTCTATCATTTGATTCGGCCAGGGCTTGTAAGCTGCCCGAATCAGAACGATAATTCTCTGTCGTTTGGTTCGGCTGGGGCTTGTGAGCTGCCCGAATCCGAACGACAATTCTCTGTCGTTTGGTTCGGCCGGGGCTTGTGAGCTGCCCGAATCCGAACGATAATTCTCTGTCGTTTGGTTCAGCCGGGGCTTGTAAGCTGCCCGAATCCGAACAATAATTCTCTGTCATTTGGTTCGGCCAGGGCTTGTGAGTTGCCCGAATCCGAACGATAATTCTCTGTCGTTTGGTTCGGTCGGGGCTTGTAAGCTACCCGAATCCGAACGATGCTCCTTTGACGCTTGGTTCGGCCGGAGCTTGTAAGCTGCCCGAATCCAAACGATAATTCTCTATCGTTTGGTTCGGTCGGGGCTTGTAAGCTGCCCGAATCCGAACGATAATTCTCTGTCGTTTGGTTCGGTCGGGACTTGTGAGCTGCCCGAATCCGAATGATAATTCTTCGGCGTTTGGTTCGGCCGGGGCTTGTAAGCTGCCCGAATCCGAACGATATTTTGGGGATGTTTGGTTCGGCCGGGGCTTGTAAGCTACCCGAATATGAACGATACTTCTCTGGCATTTGGTTCGGCCGGGGCTTGTGAGCTACCCGAATCCAAACGTTATTTTGGAGATCACCCGGCTCCCAACTGCGTCGGAGCGCTCGGCCATACCAAGCCTTCGTGGGATGTAATTTGGCCTAGCCAAGATATGTAGTTCTGGCTCAGAGCTCGGCCTAGCCGTGGTATGGAGATTTGGCTCAAGGAGATAGCTCGGTCATGCCGAGAATGGATGCGTGAATGACATCTGTTTTCTTTTATGACTTTTTGAAAAAATGACCGTAACGGTCGTGCCACGGATCATAAAACAAGATGCCAAAGCTGTAAATGGGGTGAGTCTATAGAGAGCGTACTCTATTGATGATATACGCGGAGGTTGTCCGAACTCCACGTCCGAGGAATGGATTTCCCGTTCAGGTCCTAGAGCTTGTAGGTGCCAGGTCTGATGACCTCCGCCACTTGATACGGACCTTCCCAATTTGGAGAGAGCTTCCCTTGCTCCAGCAGCTTGGAGACGGATGCTTTCCGGAGGACAAGATCGCCGGGCGAGAAGGATTTGCCCTTGACTCTAGAGGCATGGTAGTGGGCCACTCTTTACTGGTACATGGCCATTCTGATTCGAGCTTTTTCCTGATTTCTTCCACCAAGTCGAGATTGGTTCGGAGCTGCTCGTTGTTAGTTTCTTCTGAGTAGCTTTCCACTCGCAGAGAGGGGAGGCCTATTTCCACGGGGATGATGGCTTCCGTGCCAAAGGCCATTCGGAATGGGGTCTCGCCGGTAGGGATTCTCTGGGTAGTGCGGTAGGCCCATAGAACATGATGAAGTTCGTCCGCCCATCTGCTCAGGCTCTGGTGAGCCGAGCCTTAATCCCTTGAAGTAGGGTCCGGTTTGTTACCTCGGCTTCTCCGTTGGCTTGCGGATGTCCCACTGAAGTGAGGCGATGGCTGATGCCATGCTCCTCGCAAAATTCTCAGAATTTGGGATTATCAAATTGCTTGCCATTGTTGGTGATGATGGTATGCGGAAGGCCAAAGCGACAAATGATGGATCTGCCATACGAAGTCCCTAGCCCGAGCTTCGGTTTATCTTGGAAAATTTTCTCTGTCCAATGGCGAGGGGAAAAGGGCCAAGAATGTCCATCCCCCACTTAGCAAAGGCCAAGCGGAGGAAATAGGGACCAAACTAGCGGAGGGGAGCCTCTAGGATGCTGGAGTGCCTCTGACACGGGTCACAGGCTCGAACGAGATCATCGGCATCCTTTTGCATGGTAGGCTAGTAATATCCCTGGCGTAGTACCTTATGGCATAGAAATTGACTCCTAGGTGGTTGCCGCAGATTCCTTCATGTACTTTCCGAAGAGCATAATCAGCTTCAGACGGGCGAAGGCATTTGAGCAGCAGCATGAAAAAGGACTGCTTATACAGCTGATCGTCGATCAACACATAGTGGGTAGATTGAAATCTCAGCTTCCTTGCGGTCGACTGGGAGCGACCCTTCTTTAAGATACTTTAATATTGGGTCGAACCAGGATGGCTCGACCTCAATCTACATCACTTGTCTGCCTCTGCGATGCTAGGTTTTCCAGGACTTCCAAGGGAAATTTTTGCTCGGAACTCATCGATTCCATAGTCGCAAGTGGGATAACAGATCGGCACAAGCATTTTCAGATCTGGGGATCTGGATAACTTCAAATTTAGAGAAGTGAGAAAGCAAGTCCCGCACCTGCCGAAGGTACTGAATCATGTTTGGCTCCCGGGCCTCGAATTCATCCCGCACATGACCGGCCACCAACTGAGAGTCGGTAAAGGCATTCAGCCTCTTCACTTCAGATCACGAGCGATTCGGAGTCCAGCAAGCAGGGCCTCATACTCGGCTTTGTTGTTGGAGGCTAGGAAGGAGAATCGAATGCTGTACTCAAAGGTCATCCCCTCGGGGCTGGTGAGGGTCAAACCATCACCAGAGCCATTGGCATTGGAGGATCCATCGATGTGGAGGAGCCACAGGGCGTCAGATCTTGGATGCTCGGGGAGTCTGGAGTGGAGCCATCTTCTGGGATGGTGCACTCAAGGAGGAAATCAACTAGAATCTGAGCTTTGATGGCCGGGCGAGGTTGATAACGATATGCTCGCTTAACTCAACGGCCCACTTAGCCATTCTTCCTGATGTCTCTGGGCGATGGACCACCGCCTTGATGGGCTGATCGGTAAGGACCGTCACGAATGTGCTTGGAAATATGGTCGTAATCTTTGAACCGATATTATCAGGGCCAAGACCAGCTTCTCGATTCTGGTGTACCTTGTCTCAGCATCCTAGAGAAGTTTGCTGATATAGTAGATCGGCCTCTGGGTCTTCTTCTCTTCTCTGACCAAAACCGAGCCAATTGCATCTTCAGAGACTGCCAGGTACAGAAATAATATTTCTCCCGGATTGGGGCTGCTGAGGAGGGGTGGCGAGCCAATATATCTCTTGAGGTTCTCGAATGACTTTTGGCACTCAGGAGTCCATTGAAAATTCTTGGCAGATCGAAGAGCTTTGAAGAAAGGAAGGCTCCTCTCGGCCGACCGAGCTACAAAGCGGTTGAGGGCCGCAATCCTTCACATCAGGCACTGGACTTCTTGATAGATGTTGGGGGCATCATTTGCTGAAGTGCTTGAATCTTCTGCGGTTGGCTTTGATGCCTCGTTGAGAAACCATGAAGCCCAGAAACTTTTCCGAGGTGATGCCGAAGGTGCACTTCATTGGATTAAGCTTCATCCGATACCTTTGGAGTGTCGCGAAGCTTTCAGAAAGATCCCCAATATGTTGGGACGCTTCCTTGCTTTTGACCAGCATGTCATCGACATATACCTCCATATTCTGGCCGGTCTGCTCCTTGAAGACTTTGTTTACCAGCCTTTGGTAAGTGGCGCCTGCATTTTTCAGACCAAAGGGCATGACACGGCAATAGTAGATACCTCGATCGGTTATAAAGGTGGTCTTTTCTTCATCCTCGGGTGCCATTCGAATCTGGTTGTAGCCTGAATAGGCGTCCATGAAGGTCAACATCTGATGACCAGAGGTGGCATCCACGAGCTGGTCGATCCGGGGAGAGGGAAGCTATCCTTCGGGCATGCTTTGTTAGGGTCGGTGAAGTCGATGCAGATTCGCCATTTATCGTTCGACTTTTTCACCATAACAACATTGGACAGCCAGCTTGGATAATTCACCTCCCGAATGAAATTTGCCTTGATGAGCTTGTCCACCTCTTCTTCAATTGCTCTCTGCCGGTCAGGGGGGAAGCTTCTTTTCTTTTGCTTCACGGGTCGGGACATCTCGTCTGCATTGAGACGGTGGACGAGGACGTCTAGGCTAATCCCAAGCATGTCAGAAGCTGACCAAGCAAAGACATCAGCATTTCTTCGAAGAAAGTCGATCAGCTCCAGTCGGGGCTTCCCTTTCAGTAACGACCCGATCCTTATGGTTCGGTCGGGCCGAGCTTCGTCTAGCGGTACCTCCCCCAGCTCTTCGGCTGGTCTTCTCGTTGCTTGGCGAAATCCTTCCGAGCATCCAGTGCATCAACCTCGGGCAATCTGGATTGCAGGCTGGTGACGAAGCACTATCGAGCTATAGTTTGGCTTCCTCGAACTACACCAACCCCTCGCTCGGTCGGGAACTTCATAACAAGATGCGGGATGGAGACGGCGGCTTTGAGGGACATCAAGCTGGGTCTTCCCAAGATTGTGTTGTAAAGTGACCAGAGCTTGGTCACCAGAAAATCTGCATACACTATGGCAACGGAAGGCTAGGTTCCTGCTCAGACCATCAAGGTCACGACCCCCTCCAGGGTAATTACATCGCCGATGAACCCCATTAGGGTGGAGTCCACCGCTCAGAGATTCTCCATGAGAAGCTTCATCCTCACAAACATATCGAGGTACAAAACGTTGACGGAGCTTCCACTATCAATGAGAATTTGGCTTACATCATAGTTGTTCAAATTAAGAGATACAACTAGCGCATCATCGTGCAGGAACTGTATTCCCTGGAAGTCATCGTTGGAGAGAGAGAGCTCGTCAGTTCGCGCTTTCTTCGGCGCCGAACCTTCTTCATCGTCCCTCCCACCTGAATGACCACCGACCGCCTCAATCACATTAATGTGGCCAGCGACCGGAGGATTTGGGGGAGAAAGAAGTTGCTGCTGGGGCTCAAGTCGGCGATCACCCCCGTTTCTTGGCTTGGGGGCTCCTCTGAATTGATCCAGTATACCCTGTTGGATGAGCCTTTCGATCTCATTCTTCAGTTGCCAGCACTCTTCAGTGTTGTGGCCATGGTCATGGTGGTAGTAGCAATACTTGGCGGGGCCTCTCCAGGCCGCATTTCCTCGAAGAGGAGGAGGTCGAGGGAGCTAGCGCTCGATTTCCATAAGGATCTCCGCTCTTCGGGCAGTAAACAGAGTAAATCGATTGAACCTTCTTGGTGGGCTCCGGGTGCGATTCCTTGGCGGAGGTTGAGGAATCCTTTGGCAACAAGGCGGGTTTGGTTGACAGGCAGGCCGGCGCTTATCTGAGCCCTTGGGCTCCTTCTTCTTCGTAAGCTCGGCTCGGGCAGCTCTCTGTGATTCTTTGACTCTTGCATATTTATCTGCCAGAGCCATCATATCGAAGAGGTTTGGAAGGTAGCTGACCTCCAGCGCCAAATAAAAATCACTTTCCTTCAATACTCTGCCCGTCAGGGCAGACATGGCCACCTCATGATTAAGGTGGTCCACCTCTAGCATGGCCGTGTTGAAACGGCCAAGATATTTCTTCAAAGACTCCTCCTCTCTGCTTAACCTCAGAGAGGGAGTCGGACCTCCGTCTGTGACGGCGGTTGCTGACGAACTGGCTGATGAAGAGGTGGCTCAGCTCGTCGAAGGAATTAACGTAACCTGGTTTCAATGCATTGAACTAGGTTCGAGCAGATCTCTTGAGGATGGAAGGGAAGGCACGGCAGAGGATCGCATCTGATGCCCCGTGGAACATCATGATTGATCGAAAGCTGCTGAGATAATCATCGGGGTCGGAGGAGCCATGATAAGGCTCGATGGCAGGCAGCTTGATATGGAAGGGAATCAATTCCTCCATGATCTTCTTAGAGAAGGGGATGCCCTGCTCTGCCTTATTCTGAAGCGGATGGGCCTGCTTGGCGGCGTCTAGCTCTTGACGCATTTCCTAGAGCTGGCGGCGGATATCCTTATCAGAAAAGTAGAAGGGGCAGGACGAGGAGGATACTGAGACGGTGTTGAATCGTGGCGAGAGAACACCGGAGAGAGGGATCGGGCCTGCCGAGATCTAGGGAGATCTCTGCCGCGAACTCCTTGGGGAGCTAGCTCAGCTTCTATAGAACGGCGAGGGGGGTCCGCAACCTCAAGCGGGCCGAAAGAAGAGGTCGCTGGATGAGCGGAGGCTGCATCCTCCTCAGGGGGGTGAGGGGCAGGAGCAGCCGGATGGGGGGCTTTGGGGCGCCCCTGAATCAGGTGGGCCAGAGCCTGGACTTGCTGGACCAGTAAGGAGAACTGGTCCTGGGTCACCGGGGCCGCCAGCGGCGATGGAGTCTCAACTGGCGATGGTGGCGGCGCAACACTGCTCGTCGGATCAGGCCTTTGGGAGGCAACCTGATCTCGGGCTTCGGAAGTAGCCTTTCTTCGGTTGGCCATAGGAGGAGTTCTCTTTCAGATCGAGATCCTTATCTCCTGGATCACAAGTTTATGGAACTTGAGGGCCCTCCTTCTAGCGCCAATTTGTTGCTACCAAAATCTGTCCTCCGACTCGGGCGTGGTCAGGCTGGAGTGTGGGCTCTCCACCTGGGTGGACCTGCAAAATAGTCTTCACGCGAGAGGCATTGGGGGTGGCCCTCTACGGAAGACCCTTCGATGCTCAAGTCAGTGGATATCAGCAATTAACAAAAATGGGGAGAAGGCTCTTGCTGAAGAGTCCCTCCAGGGCTCTGAGCATAGCGCTAATGGCGAAAGCTAAGGCAGAAGGAGAGATGTTTTCAGTGAGCAAGTGCGCATACCTGAGGAGTCGGCAAACGACTCTATTTATAGAGGATCACCTGATTCCCTGGGGGCATCGTGTGTTCGAAAGTCGTTAGGATCTGAATCCAGTTTGTTATGAGGTCGGTAGGATTCGCATCTTGTTGGTTAGGAGATCGACGGCTAGGAGAGCTTGTTGATGTCTCGAGATTTGGTGAGGACATAGGCTCCAGGGCCCTAGGCGACTCTCGCGGGTCCTACGTCACTCTCGGATATAATTTCTGTTTGGAATCTCACGAATTCGGATTCTCCCGCGCCGAATTCCATAGAGGCGTAGACATCGCTCGGGCTAGGCCGAGCGATGAGAGAGATCGACTAGATGGGCCGAAAGATGACATAGCTCGGCTAGAGAGGCCGAGAGATGATATAGCTCGGCTGGAACCGAGAGACGTGATTCGCGCCTTGGGAGTCTTTGGTTCGGTGAGGGGCTAAGGCGCCCCAACTTACCGAGGCTGACTTATCTCGGATGGGTGTCGCATAGCGGGTAGGAATCAGGGCTAGCCCTAGCCATGTGCACGATTAATAACACAAAGTGATTTTACCCCTCAACAATCTCAAAGCTAAATTTTGATACTAATAGATTTTCTTGCCAGAACTACAAAGCCGAAGAATTTTGTTGAATTCCTTGTTTTGATGCTATAGCCTTTTATGTTGCTCTGACTTATCTAAAGAGTATAGAGATTGAATTCAAGTAAATGAGAATAACCAAATTAAGTTTACATCAACTGTACTCTGAATGAGAATAACTTGAACAGGACAACCGTTCTGGCAATTGAGTACTTTGTGCCCTGGATTTTGTTGGGGAAGCAATTTCTTGGACCGCTTTAGCAATTATTCATTGCATAGAAATTATGTTATTATATGCTTCAATTTAATTAACATAAATAATTCTCTAGTCGATTGATCTGAACCATATCTTCATATTAGTAACTACTCTAAATCCTTTTGTCTGTTTAGGAATTACCTCTTTCTTTTTATCTCTCCTTATTGCAGGGGCAGAACAAGGTAATGGTTGAAGAAAAAGCATGATATCAACAGGTTAAAACCCTCAACATGTTCAGGTTCTGAACCATGCTCCAAATTTGCTTTCCTTGATTTTGATGTCTTCCAAAACTTCTAATATGGATACAGGCATATGGGTGCTAATTGGGTCTGTCATTGGTGTTGCAATCATATTCACATCATGGTGCTTGTTGAAAACAAGAAATAAACCGAATTCCTCTCAAGAAGATGATTGTGCTGTTACATATTCTGGTATTCAGTACTTAGATGGTCTTCAGTATTGGTAATTCCGATGTTAATCCTTTACATAATTTTCTTACCATATGATCCTTGCAGCTTCCAGAGAGTTGGTATTTGATGAGTCTGTTTGTAAGGAAATTCCAATTAAAGAGATCTATGCTGCCACAAATAATCTGAATGATCTGAACTTTATTGGCCAGGGCACTTCTGGTGAGCATTCATTTGAAAAACAAGGACCTGCTGCACTAATTAATATGACAAGTAGGATGTCAAAAGATTTGTATGTTCTACTGATAAATGCTTCAAATGTATGACATTTTTTTGTCCTTGGATAGATGTTTCATAGATGAAAATGGACTTACAAATGCGGCAGTACGGATATAGCAGGATTGAAAAGAATATGTGCCATCTTTCCATTGTTTACCTAGGTCCAATACTTGGAAAACAACACCGGCAAGATCTGAACCTATAATTTTTTCTTGAAAAAGAGGGCTGCAACCACTGGGCTATGGGCCAGTCTGCTATTCAGATGTAAACTTGCACAGCTAAATCTACTTGTAAATATCTAAAAATTTGTCCTAAAAGATATCATTGACATTTACAACTATAACACCAAGCAGTTATTCTGCAATATTAATAAGCTTATGTTTGTAGTTGATAATGTGTACTTAAAAATTATGCAGCGACATAGTAGCAAATTTTGTAATTCCGATCTATCTTGTTCTAAAATATGTATCTTCTAGGGCTATATACAAGAGAAATAAAAACCATTGTCTATGGACCATCAAGGAAGGTTATACATTATGAACTTAATATTTGCAAAATTTTCAACAAGATTAAAAAAATGTCCTAGTTAAAATTTATTATTATTCTATATTTCTCATCTGATTTCATCTTATCTGGTTATTAGGAAAGGTGTACAAAGGTGTGCTTTCAAATGGTTGGCATGTTGCAATTAAGCATATCATCAACAATGGATATGCAGAGACATTTGTGAGGGAAATTACTAGCCTATCACATCTTAGGCACCCAAACCTTGCGACTCTGATAGGTTATTGCAAAAAAGAAGATGGATGCTTTCTTGTATATGAGCTGTGCGCCAAAGGCAATTTATCAGAATGGCTATTTGGTATAGTCTTCATCAATCTTAGGTCTTTAGTCATTTCTAGTGAGATACTGATCATAACTAATCATGTGATAGGAAAGGACAAATTACTTTCATGGATTGAGAGACTTGAGATTGCTATTGGTAGTGCCCGTGGCCTTTGGTTTCTTCATACATATCCAGGAGGCTGCATTGTTCATCGTGATATCAAGGTTGGTTGCAACATCATACTAATTGCATGCATGACTTATCAACTTAGCTGTGTGCAGATGTCAGACATATGTCTAATTGTTTCTTTAGGATGAGTTTGCCATGATGTTATGAATTACTCAACAACGTAGAGATTTGGCCATCATAAATATGAATATTCCTGCATTATTTGTTTGTAAGCTGATTTGAAATCGTATTTTTCATATTGTTCTCATCTGATTTTATATCAACACTAACCTAACATGTCAAATGATGGTCAATATTATGAAATGCTCAATAGAATTTTTGTAATACCACATCTGATAAGAAAAAATAGTTTGAGGAGTTTATAACTCAAGTTCATTTGCTACCAATTAAGTTGGGCTTGAGTTTTAAGACTACGTAGATCTAGCTCTTTAATAAATTAATTGGACCAGCAGGTGAGCTTGAGGCGTCATAATTTTATTCAAATGCGGAAGACATGGTTTTGTTTTTAAATGTAACGATACAATATCATGGATAACCAAAGTAGGCTTTGTGTTTTTTTCTTTAATTTTCAGCCATAAACAGTACATAATTGAGTGTGCATTTGTTAATTATTAAGAAGAAAATCATCAAGAGTCTGAGGATGCTTTTTGGAACTTGGCAAAGAAAGAAAGAAAATAATTTTTGGCTGTCATTCTGAGATTATGATCATTCCAACCTCTTCTTTCAAGCTTCACACATTAATTTATATACTAGCCAAGCAATCATTATAAGTTACTGTTGCTCATCCACCTTTACATATCAAACATATTAATTCATGATTCATTTCATTAAATTCTAAATGTTTTTTTTTCACATAAGCAAAAAAAAAAAATCCAGCACTGTTTAAAACCAGTAATCCAATTTCATGATTGGCCAAGGCAATCCTCTGAATTCGTTCACATTAAGTTGCTTTTATACAAGTTTGGAAAGCAAACACAAGTCATAGGTATATGATAGTAATATTTGTTACGGATCACTGGGTTCTGAGAACGCTGATCGAGTTTGACATAAGCTAGAGAAAAGGGTGGCGGCAAGGACCATCCTTGGAGACTTTCATGAATCACTTTAATTGCCACTTCCTCTGGATTCTCATGGCATAAGGTTTAACTAGTGGGAGATGTTAAGAGGGATGGACTAGGGAATTGAAGATTCTTTAAATATCTTCTAAATGTTTGCCGTTGTAATCTGATCAGTACACAGCCAGGCCAAATCCTGCTTTAAATATTGCAGCTGGGAGCTGTTCTGTTGTCTGTCTATGGTTTATGCTTGGCCAATGATTTCACTGGTGCAATGATCTCATTGCCCTTTTAATTTATATGGTGTTGTTGAGGAGTTTTTGGGATTTCAGAATGTCATTGAAGAATTCAGGGAGTGATTGGCACCTTCAGCTGTTCTAAGCTTAAGGAGGCAAACCTATGGCATCAGTGGATAACTAGATTAAATATGACAGGCTGTCTGAATATGATGTTTTGAGATATAATAATTACAATCAGGGATGCTTATGGCGAATTAAGGAAGCTAATTGGTTTTGATGGCCCTCTTGCTTTTCACATGAGGTCAAAAAAATATCTGTTTTGATTTGACAAACAGCGAGAGGTGTACAAATAAAGGATATGATATGATATGGCTGATCACCTCCTCTGGGCGGCATCATAATGCCCTGCGCGATTCCCGGAATCAAATGATGAGATAACTCGTTTTTGGGATGTCGGCACTCTCGCCTCGGCCCCTCCGGCTCCGGCCTCTGGCTCTGGCTCCAGCCTCTGGTTCCAGCTTCGGCCTCCAGCTTCGGCCTCCAGCCTCGGCCTCAGGTTCCGGCTCCGGCCTCCAACTTCGGCCTCCGACTTCGGCCTCTGGCTTCAGCTACGGCCTCCGGCCTCAGCCTCTGGCTCTGGCTCCGGCCTCCAGCCTCGGCCTCTAGTTCCAGCTCCGGTCTCCGGCTCCAGTTTTCAGCTTCGGCCTCTGGCTCTGGCTCCGGCCTCCAGCTCCGGCCTCCGACTTCGGCCTCTGGCTCCGGCCTCCGGCTCTGGCTCCGGCCTCTAGCTCCGGCCTCCAGCCTCGGCCTCTGGCTCTGGCTCCGACCTTCAGCTTCGGCTTCTGGTTCCAGCTCCGCCCTCCGGCTCCGGCCTCCGGCTTCGGCTTTAACTTTTGTGTTGTGTGCTTTCCTTGCATAAGCCAACCTCGGATATCAGACCCTGGGATTCGAGGCATCCACTATCGCATGTCTCGCTCGTCTGTTTCGCTAAGATCACAGGCAGTTAACAACACACCCCACAGTTGCCGACATACACGGTGCCCATTCGGTAACAGCTCACCCATCTGCCGTTCACAGAGCTCATCCTAACCAGAAAGATCCGACGGTTTTCAACGGAACGAGGTAAAAGGAACCCCCAGATAGGTATAAAGGGAAGACCCCGAGCTCAGGGCGGGGGAGCTTCTTCTTCTTCTTCTCTCTGAAACATACTCATACAACACATTCCTGTTCTACAAGCTCACTGACTTGGGCGTCAGAGGGTCCTCATCGGAACTACCGGCTCGGGACTTCTTGCAGGTTTTTGGAGGAAGAGGGCAACCTTTCCACCTCCTCGGAGGCCCCCGGAGATTTCAGCACACCCGACGCTCATCACAAGTGACTTGGCAGCATCAGATTGGCGCGCCAGGAAGGGGGAGCATGCACGCGGTAGGCGAAAGTTCTCCCTGCGACCCCACTGCTTCTGCAAGGAAGACGATGGTGACAACGCGAGCTCAGGAAGCTTCCACCAGCCATGCCGCGGAACGCCTTCTGCGGGCTAAACAATCGGAGGCCAACCTCCATGTTCCGCCTCCTGCACCACCATAGATGAACCAGTCCGATCAGCTTGATGACCTGGCTCATCAGGTACAGGACCTGATGACGGTGGTGCGGGAATTACAAGAACACTGCTTTGCCGCCGTGCCTCAGCCCTCTCCGCCTTACGAAGGGGGGCGTGGGGCAAATCAATCTCATCAAGGCGGGACTCCACCCGAGGCCTTCCATCACTCGCCTTCTGAACCTCATCATCGGGAGACTTCAAAGTGACGGCGGTCTCTCTCCCGCCATTCTGATCGTTCTCGCCGGCGACCTGGTGAGGAGCCAAGGCGGGTGCACTCCTTTCACCGGCGGTCTTTCCCGACTTCATCTTCTGACTCCTCTAAAGACGACACCAACAGGAAGGCCACCCGTCGGGCCGAACAGTGGCTCGATGAGTGTCATCAATGGTTGGAGGAGCTTAATCGCCGGATCGCCAACCCTCACGGGACGACTACGATCACCGTCCCCCACTTTTTCGCCGCATCATGGAGGAGCCGGTTCTTCCCCGGTTCCGTCTTCCCCAGTTGGACTCATATGACGACACGACAAACTCTCTGTACCATTTGGAGAGCTATAAGGTTCTCATGTAAGTCCAGAGAGCGACGGACTCCCTCCTGTGTGTCGCCTTTCCTGCCACACTTTGTAAGGCGGCGCGTGCATGGTATTCTCGCCTGTCGCCGTGCAGCATCAATTCCTTTAGACAGCTCGAGCGATCTTTTCTGGCCCACTTTGATGCGTGCCAGAAGATCCCTCGAGTGGTCGATAGCTTATTCGCTATCCAGCAAAGGAATGGCGAAACCCTGAAGGACTTCATTGCTCGGTTCAAGGAGGCGGCGCTAGAGGTGTATAACTTGGATGATTTTGTGGCCACTTTGGTCCTAAAGCGAGGACTCTGTCCTTCTAGATTTGCCTATTCTTTGGATAAGAAGCCCCCTGGTTCTTACGCCGAGCTTCTAAGCCGGACGCAGAAGTACATTCACGCCGACGAAGCGGACTCTTCTAGGAGGAAGGCTGATAAAAGTTTCAGCAAAAAATCGGCATCCACGGAGCCTGCTAGAGCATGGTCCCGGAAGCCTGAGCCTCCCCATCGCTCAGACCACCGGTCTCAGACACTTATTCCAAGAAGCAGTTCACCCCCCTCCTGGCTCCGATATCTCACATTCTACTAGAAATTGAGGAGGAGCCCTACTTTTGACGTCCACCTCCCATGAAGTCAGGGGCCTCCCGCAGCAAAGAACTTTACTGCTGGTATCACCGAGACTACGGTCATGACACCGAGGACTGCCGCCATTTGAAGAAGGCCATTGAAGAGCTTGTCCAGCAGGGTCACTTGGGCAAGTTCGCTCGAAGAGGAAACCTTCCTGCTCCGGGTTCATCGGCGCCTCCTGCACGTCAAACCGGCGTCGACAATGCCCCTATGGAAAAGACAATAGCCATGATTTTCTGGGGGGCAAGCAGCAGCTCGAAAAGACAGCGAGAGAGGGTAGATTATGTAATTCCTTTCTTTAGGAATGACTTAGATGGGGTAGTTAATAAATATGACGACAGCGTCGTCGTATCCATGACCATAGCCAAACATCCTGTAAAAAGAATTTTAGTGGATAGTGGAAGTTCTGTGGATGTTTTGAGCTACGAGGCCTTTGTTCGGATGAACTTGTCAAACTCCTCCCTTCGACCCGTTTCCACGCCTTTAATGGGCTTTACTGGAGATTCTGTGAGCGTCGAAGGGGAGATTGCCCTTCCTGTCATGGCTGGGACTCCACTGCGTCAAAGCACGGTAGTCATAAATTTCTAGTGGTCCGGGTCCCATTGGCTTACAATGCTATCCTAGGAAGGTCGGGCTTGAATTTGCTGGATGTCGTCATCTCCACCAAGAGATTGTTGGTGAGGTTTTCCACTGACGAAGGGGTCGGAGAAATGAAGGGAGAGCAAAGCCCGCCACCGCTTTGCTGCCACCTATCCCCTAGTCCGCTGGAGGCGGTGTCGGCAGTAGCCTCTGAGCCACTTGACCCCTGAGAATTGGGAAGGAGAGGAGAGCCAGCCAAGCACCTCCTAACCTTCCCCTTGGGAGAGGATCCGGTGAGGACCATCCAGGTTGAAGCGTTACTCTCGGAAGAGGCACGCGATCGGCTCCTCACCTTCCTGCGTGCCAACGTCGACATCTTTGCATGGTCGTCATCAGACATGCTAGGCATCCCCGAGGAGATGATTACCCATCGGCTCAACCTCAAGCCAGAGTGACGACCGGTCCGACAGAAGAAGAGGAGCTTTGCTCCGGACAGATAGAAAGCTATCGATGAGTAAGTCCGTAAGCTGATGGCTACAGGCCACATTCGGGAAGCTCACTACCCTGAATGGTTGGCCAACGTTGTGATGGTTCGTAAGACTAATGGAAGCTGGAGGATGTGCGTAGACTTCACCGACCTCAACAAAGCATGCCCCAAGGACAGCTTCCTGTTGCCTCGGATTGATCAACTGGTGGACGCTACATCCGGCCATGAGACCCTTAGTTTCATGGATGCCTTCTCTAGGTACAACCAAATCAGGATGAACCCGGTGGATGAGAAAGCTACCTTCTTCATAACTGAGAAAGGATTGTACTGCTACAAGCTAATGCCGTTCGGGCTGAAGAACGCGGGGGCCACTTACCAAAGGTAATGAACAAAGTCTTCGAAGACCAGATAGGTTGCAACATAGAAGTGTACGTGGATGACATGCTGACAAAAAGTGTCCACGCCACCAGCCATATTGCCGACCTAACGGAGACCTTCGACAACCTTCGCCGATACCAGATGAGGCTGAACCCACACAAATACGCCTTTGGGGTGACAGCCGGAAAATTCTTGGGTTTCATGGTAACCCGACGAGGAATCGAGGAGAACCCTGATAAAGTTCAAGCCATCTTGGACATGAGGTCTCCCACCAACAAGAAAGAAGTGCAGCGCCTGATGGGAAAGGTGGCGGCCTTGAGCCATTTTCTGTCCAAGTTCGCTGAGAGGTGCTTACCTTTCTTCAAGGCGCTTCGCAGGGCCAATGGATTCGAATGGACGAAAGAGTGTCAGAAGGCCTTCGAGGGACTGAAAGAATTCCTATCCACCCCGCCACTGCTGTCCAAGCCAATGGGTGGAGAAGAGCTCCTTCTATACCTTGCGGTCTCTCCCGAAGCTGTCAGTTTCGTGCTAGTTTGCATAGACACCAATAGCACACAAAAGCCGGTGTATTACACTAGCAAGGTGCTCCACGATGCGAAGACCAGGTACTCCAAGATTGAGAAGATTATCTTCGCACTGATCATGTTCGCCCAGCGCCTTCGACCATATTTTCAAGCTCATCCGATCATAGTGGTCACAGACCAACCTCTTAAGGCAATTCTCGCTTGTCCGGACACCTCAGGCCGATTGGCGAAGTGGGCGCTCAAGCTGGGAGAATTTGACCTATCTTTTCGTCCCCGGTCAGCCATGAAATCCCAGGTCCTGGCAGATTTCTTGGTCGAATGCACCTGGGGCAAGGAGCAACCCGAAGAGGCCCCTAAAAACCACTCAACCCCTAGAGCTGGAGAGGATGAATGGATCCTTCATGTGGATGGAGCATCAAATTCTCAAGGGAGCGGAGCAGGCCTCATCCTGGCCAACTCGGACGGAGTTGTAACCGAGTGCGCACTCCGCTTTCTCTTCTCAGCCACCAACAATCAGGTGGAGTATGAAGCCCTACTGTCTGAAATAAGATTAACCCGGGAGCTCGAGGAGAAGCGCCTTAGGGCATTCATTGACTCCCAGCTGATCACTGGCCAAATCATAGGGGAGTATGAAGCGCGGGATCCTATCATGTCCTGCTACTTGAGCATGGTGCAGTCGCAAGCTTCTCTCTTAACCTACTTCAATGTCAGCTACATTCCTCAAGGGAGAATGCTAGAGCAGACGCTTTATCCCATCTCGCCACCTCAGCTGACGGGATGTTGGGAAGAGCTTATATAAAGCATCTGGAAGCCCCAAGTACCGAAGCAACAGAAGAAGCCCTACCAGTTGAGCAAGAGCCTTCCTGGATGGATGCTTATGTCCAGTACCTTACTAACGGTACCCTTCCCGAAGACCCGGCCGAGGCCAGGCAGCTCAAAAGATGGATCCCGAAGTTTTTTATAATGGAAGGAAAACTCTACCGAAGGTCGTTCTCATACCTGGTCCTCAGGTGTGTCGGCCCCACATAGGTGAGTAATCAACTGCTCACCGCTGGATGGAATAAGGCCGGCGAGACGGAGGTTTTCTTCGTTCAGAAGCTGGTTGCATCGAGGGATATCAGCAATCAGAAGCTGCCCAAATACCATTCGATCCCTCGGGAGTATGGAAGAGTCCCTATTGGCGTCGGTATTTGGTGTTCCCCAGTTCCCGCTCACCCCCTCGACATCGGCAAAAAAGAACTTATCTTTCCATCCTTTGATGGAAGTGGGGAGATACAGTCTGAGAATCCTAGTGGGTCTAGGGGTGAAGGACCACCAACCTACTTGTTTGCGGAGGGTATAGAAACTACGGAATAAGGAGATGCTGGCCTCTATACCTTGAAGGTGGCAAAGTACCATAAAGCCAACAATGGTTCGGATGGAATTAGGAACTAACTGGGAGGGTATCAAAGAGTATCTATCCAGGAGGTTGAGGATGAAAGGATGGATAGGTAATCGAAGTCCCGCCTCAAAGAAAGCTCCGTACAAGGCAACCCTTCCGGGACGGGAAGAGGTTACCTTGTCATTAGGAGCGAGATAGGACAGACGCATGTTAGGAGGGAAATTGTACTTGGCTCCGAGGTCACTATGTCTTGAGTAGACATGGTGGAGGCAGTCCATTCGGGGGACTCCTTGACAGCGCTAGAAGGACCGGCGACGGTCGGACGGCGCCGGGGTAGGGCCTGTCCGGCGGCCGGATGGTTTCCAGCTACGGAATGTCCGGTCGTTCGCCGCCGTTCTAAGGAAACGTGGTTAGAAGATGAGGTGGTCCACTGTGTCGGTGAGAAGCAGAAGGTTGGGAAGGAACAGGGGAACGATCCCCAAAATCAAAAATAGAGCAAGAAGGTGAAGAAGCTATGGAAACTAACCTGAAAAGCTCGAACCGGGATGGAAAGAGAAAGAGCAGGGGGGGAACGAAATAGGAGATGAACGGGCGCTTGCGGATTCAAGGTAGAAAGTTGTAACGCAAGAAAAGGTGAAGATTGGGGGACAAGGATGATCTTTTCCTTTTATAACCCCATTTCAAATCATCCCGCGGTTGTCCGATCTGGCCATGTGTCCGCTTTCTACTGGAAACCGCTTCGGCAGCCGCGCGAGAAACACGAAAAACACCACCAATAAAAAGGTGGCGGTGACATTACCGCAATGATGACGCTCACCTTTTTACAACTCCACGCCCGAGAAAATCTTCCCCAATCCCAACAACCTGAACGGACGAAATAATGGTACGAGATCAGCCACTTGGTGGATATTAACACCCCTTTCGCTGGCAACTGTACGCCTACCCATCTCAGGGGTGGGGGGCATCTGATATGGCTGATCACCTCCTCTGGGCGACATCATAATGCCCTGCGCGATTTTCGGAATCAAATGATGAGAAAACTCATTTTTGGGACGACGGCACTCTTGCCTCGGCCCCTCCGGCCCCGTCCTCTGGCTTCGGCCTCTGGTTCTAGCTCCGGCCTCCAGCTCCGGCCTTCGGCCTCCAGCTTCGGCCTCTGGCTCCGGCTCCGGCCTCCAGCCTCGGCCTCTAGTTCTGGCTCCGGCCTCCAGCTTCGGCCTCCAGCCTCGGCCTTTGGTTCTGGCTCCGGCCTTCGGCTCCGGCCTCCAGCTTCGGCCTCTGGCTCTGGCTCTGGCTCTGGCCTCCAGCTCCGGCCTCTGACTTCGGCCTCTGGCTCCGACCTCCAGCTCCGACCTCCGGCTTCGGCCTCTGGCTTTGGCTCTGGCCTCCAGCTTCGGCCTCTGGTTCCAGCTCCAGCCTTCGGCTTCGGCTTTAACTTTTGTGTTGTATGCTTTCCTTGCATAAGCCAACCTCGGATATCGGACCCTGGATTCGAGGCATCACTACCGCATGTCTCGCTCGTCTGTTTCGCTGAGATCACGGGCAGTTAACAACACACCCCACAGTTGCGACATACACGGCGCCCATTCGGTAATAGCTCACCCACCTGCCGTTCACAAAGCTCATCCTAACCAGAAAGATCCGACGGTTTTCAAGGAACAGAAAAGGAACCCCCAGACAGGTATAAAGGAAAGACCCCGAGCTCAGGCGGGGGAGCTTCTTCTTCTTCTTCTCTCTAAAACATACTCACACAACACATTCATGTTCTACAAGCTCACTGACTTGGGCGTCGGAGGGTCCTCGCCAGAACCACCGGCCGGGACTTCTTGCAGGTTTTTGGAGAAGAGGGCAACCTTTCCACCTCTTCGGAGGCCTCCGGAGATCTCAGCACACCCGGCGCTCATCACAAGTGACTTGGCAGCATCATGGTATAATATGGAAGAGGGATGAGAGAGCCAGCATTTTTTCTGGAATTATAGTTTTGTTGGCCTTTTGAATCCTTTGAGATATTGAGCTTTTCATATGTTGAGCTATATGAGAGAGGTAATGATATAACTATGCATCTAATTTGATAGAATTTAAACAATTAAAATCTCTGTAAAAGCTATATCAAATCTACCTGTAATGAGTTGCATGATCATCAACGCTGTTCAAATCTTTGTAGTCGCATTTTGCCTCTTCTGCATACACGACTATCGACCCTGTTCGTACCTTTTAGTTGCATTTTAATTGCCTCCTTTGCAGCCAGCCAACATTCTCCTTGATGAAGATTTTGAAGCTAAACTATCAGACTTTGGTTTATCTAAAGTTATGGACCTAGGTGTCTCACACGTGAGCTCTGAAGTGCGGGGAACCTTTGGCTATGTTGATCCAGAATACCGGCAGAATCGCCATGTGAATGCTTCTGGGGATGTATACAGCTTCGGGATCGTGCTGCTACAATTCCTTTCAGGGAAACGGGTTATCAATTTGAATGTGAGAAAGCCATTGCCCTTGGATAAATTGGTGAGCTATAATTTCTATTGAATTTATTCTCCATAGCTAATCTCGTCATGCTGATAAGGACTTTGCATCCCCAGGCCAAACTTCTTACCAAAGGCGGCAGCATCGCAGAATTTGCTGATCCAAGATTAAATGGGGAATACTCAACAAAGGCTTTTGGAATTGTCCTCAAGCTAGCTCTGTCATGCACCGGCCATAAAGAACAGCGACCATCAATGGAGAAAGTTGCCGCAACGTTAGAGAAAGCACTGGAAATTTCAACTAGACATAGTGAGGCCTATCATGTCAGTATTGCATGATCTCATACTCTGTCAGCCCATACGTGTATTTGAGGCGTGAAAGAATCGAAATCAGGTGTTGTATGAAAATAACAAATTTTGTAGTACACTCTTCATTCACTACAAGAATGAAATAAGAGAACAGCGGTATTTTCTAGTCCAAGGCATATTATTAAAAAAAGTATACTACACCTTTATAATCATGTCCATGTACAGGTATCAGTGCCAAAAAGAAGCAGCAGCAGCAGCAGAAGAAGATCATGATCTCAGCTCTTATAAAAACCGAGTTGAGATCAAAGCATAATAAAGTTCAAAAATGGAAAAAATCTAGACTCTGGTGGATCTATAATGGGAGGGAGCTCTCAAAGACCTCGGATGAATGAAAGAATAGTGGTCTATGAGGGATAGAGAACCATGTCATTGTGCATGGACAATGCCATCTCGGACTGACAGGGTCAAAATGGCATGGTGGCCTCGCTCTTGGAAGCTGTGGATGTGATTGAGCAGTGACCTTGCCTTCTTTCTAGCTTGAGGAGAGCCTTCTGTGAGAAGGGAATACAGTGATGGCATAAGCGAAGGCATTTTCCCTAATAGACCGACCACTCTTGATCCGCCATTGTTGCACAGGGACAGCAAAATAGAGAGACAGGATTCCTTCACGGATCGGGATGTGGTGGACTGGAGAAGTTCCACCACATTAGGAATGACAGCAGACGTCAAAATTGCATTTGTCCCCTCCTGCCTTTCCGCTATTCCCGCGAGAACTGCAACAGAATCGACCACCAGATCCTCCCTTTCAGTTGCCAAAAGATTGGTGAGAACTTGGATCGCCCCAGCTGCCAATACTTTTGGATGGTTGCCATCAGATAGAAGCAGCCCAAACAGAGCAACCAAGGCATTCTTCTTTCCTCGGTAGGACCATCTCTTAACAACTCTATAAGTGTTGGAATTGCCTCCGGGATTTCTCCGATCTCTTCTCGGTACTCTTCAACCGATGAGAGGTAGAAGAAGATCGCCGCTGCATTCTGCTTGGCCTCTCTCTTAAACCCCGTCCTGATAACATCAACTATTAGACATAGGCAGCCAGTTTCGAAGATGGCCTTCCGACCATCAGGATGCTTCGAAAGGTTTAAGAGGCCAGCCGCTGCATGATCCTGAATCGAAGGATCTGTGGAAGAGAGAAGACAGAGAAGCCATGGGATCGAGCCAGCTTCCACCAAGCAGGCTGTGGAAGCGGTTGGATTTGGAAAGCTTTCGGATTTCGTAAGCTGCTTTGTGCTTCTCTAGGTTCGTCCCATTCGAGAGCTTGTCAACCAGAAAAGCAGCGACCTTTCCTATAGCTCCTCCTGCTGCTGGGCTGAAGGGTGAGACGGTCTTGCTGAGATCTCGTTTCCGGTTGATGCTTGGCTCGGTGAGGGATATGTTGTTGCTGCGACCGAATTGCTCGACAAGCTTTCTAATTGTCGAGTTGGGGACCAATTCCGCGCTGGCCAGCTTCTCGCCGGTGACCGGGCATGTTACATAATTCCTGGCTTTGAACCATCTTACTATCGATGCCCGGTCATAGGTTTGCCCTGTAGCCACCGTTACAGGGTCCGTCATGAGCTCGAGAGAGATTGGGCACCGGAGATCTTCTAGGCACAGATGTTCGATGACTTCTCCTTGGAGTTTACATTCCTCGTGATCGTTCCTTTTGCCGTCCATGGTATCAAACAAAACAACGCGGCAATAGACCATGAATCCCATCAAGCTACCGAGGAGGGCAACTTCATCATCGTCGTCATCATCATCCGCCCTAGAAAAAATCTCCTCTTCCAAGAATGCGATCTCTTCACTGCAATCCGTCCAGCTTCGAACGTGCAGATGATCCAAAAGCTGCCTAAGATCGTTTCCAGCCGGAGTGACGCCATTCTCGAATTCGCTCAGAACCGACCATACGCTTCGCACGGCCCGGTGGTCGGCAGGGTCGGTCCCCACGGCAGCATTCCACGCTTGCCTCTTAATAAGCCGGATCAACTCCTTGACTTCCGGCGCCGCATCCATCGACTCCAACGGGAGGACATCGAGCACGGTGGCGATTGACCGGATGAGGATTCGGAATTCGCATGACACCCGGTCAGACCGCATCAGGACCCAGAGCCGGGCGCCCGACCGGGCGCAGTCATGGAGGAGGTGCCGGACCTTTTGGAGAGTAACATGGAGCTCGGAGAAGCCCACGACCACGGAACCGGAAAGGATGGCTCCCCGGTCCCGGACGTCCTCCAAGAATTCGAGAATCGCGCCGACCTGCCGGATGGTTTCGCGGGCGCTTCGCCGGTGAATTGGGAAGTCCTCGGAACGATGGGCGGTGATATCGCGACATAAATTGATGAGAGCGTGGAGGAGGGCGGCGGGGGAGACGGCCTCCCAGGGGTGGATCGCCGGAAGAGTTAGAATCCGGCGTTTCGGAACTTGAGACATGGAGCAGAAGAAGGGGGGAGCAACAGGGAGGAGAGATGATTTTGGATTGACAATCACAAGAGAATCCAACTAATTTAGCCTTTTTTGCTGAAGGTTGGCGGCTGTGGGGATTCGCGAAATATTTATGGACGGTAGGGAGGGCTTTCAGCACACGACACGTGCACCTGGACACGTGGAGCAATTTGAGACGAGGGAGGAGGAGGTAGGCTTCCAGGTTGCAGCCGATTCCGGATATGATTCCAAGGAAGGGTTGTACTGTACGGGGCCGGAACGGAGTGGAGGGTACAGGAAGAGGGCCCCACGGACCGCCCTTGCCACGTGGTTGTCGATGGGGATGGTAGGATGGCCGATGACTGATGCGTCGTGATTACCTCGGGTCAAGGGGAAGGCCTTTTTCTGGAACAGCGGGGTCCGTGCGGCCGACGTTGCGCAGCTAAGCTGTTTGGTTCCGAACAGCACACGTATTTTCTGCGAACCAGAGAGCATTACGCGGCTTTAATTCGACACGTGTCCTCATGTCAGTTATTTAGAGCTAAGAAGACAGGCTGTATATTCTCTCTCTCATCTCTCCAGTTGCTGCCCAATTGTATCCAAAAATACGGATTGTATTTCGAAACAGAATACTGTTGATTTTTAGTATTTTCGGAACAGAATACTGCCCAATTGTATTTTCTCATCTCTCCTATTGCTAAGAAATAAAATACTATTTTAAAAATATAAATTTTATCCAAAAATTTGAGTTATATTATGTTATTTTTAGTACCATGAATATGTTTGATTACTTTTTTTTTAACTATTTTTGAACTTAAAAACAGCAAAACTAATTTTTTTTTAAAAAAAAAAATAGATAAATCTTAAATGAATTCAAAAAAAATCGCTGATATTTTTTAGATTCATTTAGATTTTTAGGTTCACTTTGAAAAAATATTTTAAAAAAAATTCGATCAAACATATTTTTTTATGTTATAAATTAGTTTTTTTATTTTAAAAATAAAATATTCAATACCAAATGGACCTTCATTTCACTCCTAATCCTTACCCTAAACCTGCAGGATAAAGTTGTTCCTATTTAAAAGTTATATGATGGTGTTTTTTAAACCAAATTTAATTGACAATAACCCATCTAGATTTAACATAAACATCTTATGTAGAATGACCAGAAAATAAAGATAAACAAATAAAATAAAAAGTGATGCATAAATATATATAAATTTTATTTTTGTAATTTTAACTTTTTTTAAAAAATTTATATTTTTAAAATTGAAATCAAAGCACGCCCGTTCGATTGTTAAAGCTCGTGCGATAAGAAAGGAGACGTGGCGGTAGCCGGGTGGGATTGGGCCGAGAGGCCTACACGGACTACCAGGTTGCGAGCGTTTATACTCCTTCGTTTGCGTGTGTTTACACGTGTCAGATGCTGGGAGGGTGACTAAGACTGCTCACTGCTGCTGGAGGCTAGGCATCCTGTTTGCTGTTATCATATCATGGCAAGCCTGGCTTACACGCGAAGCCACGCAGTCGGTTAGCGTGTGGGCCAAATGATATTTGTGGACCATGCTGTGACCTCCGGTTCGCGTACAATATTTTAGTCTCCAACCTTTGTATTATATTAAAGAATTATTCGTAGAAATTTTTTTAAAATTTTAAATTCTTATCATTAATTATAATATAATTAATCTCATAATTTTCGAATAACTTTCTATTTTTATATTTATCACAACCGTCTTTATTTAAATTTTAAATTTTTACCATTAATTATAATATTTTTATAATTAAATAGAATTTTATAATTTTAAGATAATTTTTTGTTTTTATTTTGAATGACCTACGATAATACTTAATTATATATATTATTTATTTATTTTTAATTAATAAAAAAGTTAATTATATATACGTATTATTTCTGGCTTCGCGCGCCTCCGGTCCCTCTTTGGTGGTGCGTAACGTAGTTATGGCTCATGGAATTATAGAATTTGAAACCACCGGGCGCGTAGCGTAGCCGTGGCTTATCGAGCTAGAATATAAAACTACCACGTGCGCGGCGGAGTTGTGGGTCATGGAGCCAAACTACTCGGAGAATGTTGATTAGGTTCTCAGGACAGGCCTCACGCCTCCAACTGAGAAGGCAAAACCTTAGCTTTTTTGCGTACAAAAAAAAGAGATATTGTGGTGCCCCTCTTTTCATATCAAAAAAAAAAAAAAAATTTAAAAGTTAGTTGTATGGTTTATAATCGATTAAAAAAGATAAACAAATATTAATCAGATCCCTTTTAGATGCTCAAATTGATGTGGGCCTTGTTCATCTTGCTTTCTTGTAACAGAACGGGTTCATTGGTGCTACGGGTACAGGACCCGGATCATTACAATATGATATCAGAGCCACGCATCAATCGAAAATATAGGAGCTAAGTGCCACACAGGGCAAAGTGTGTGGTTATGATCAATTACTTCTAGCGACGAGAACATCGCCTCTGTAAGGGGCCCTGGCAACGAGGACGTCGCCTCTGTAAGGGGATAGAATGTGATGCCACTTCCAATAGTTTAATATCGAAAAATTGAGAGTTGGTTGTATGGTTTATAACCGGTTAAGAAAAATAGATAAGTACCGATTGGATTCCTTTTGAACTGTGATGGCCCAAGTTGGTATGGGCCTTATCCATCTTACTTTTTTTTGTAAAGAAACAGATTTGTGGGTGCTACAAATCCAGGATCCGGATCGTTACAGATATCTAGTTGGATATTATGGGTAAAGTTGGGTATGGATATTATGGGTAAAGTTGGGTATCACGAGCCTACATGCATCAATTTAAGGATGAGTATTATATTTGTTAAAATATCAAATCTTGTATTGCATATATGATAATTTTTAAAATCATAAAATTTCTTGTTATAGAAAAATTTTATATTTGCACCAAATCATATAACTATGTTATTGCATCATACTATATCCGATCTCTAGTATATATCTTATAATCATAGAATCTGTTGCTATGAAAATCCTTCTCTGGTTTGGAGGCGGTGCAAGTCGGGATCTGGGTAGCGCTCTTTCGTCTATGTGAATCTGCAATACAAGACAGCCCTCACGCAGAAATCACAGGGGGTGGTCCCTACGAAAGACCCTTCGACGCCCAAGTCAGTAAAGATTCTGAGCAAATAGATGAGAGAAGAATGCCCCAACATAAGGATCTTCCTTCTTGGCATAATTTTTCAGGAGCAATAACCTTTGCTAGAGTTATTTTTTCGACTTAGATTGCCTTCGAGAGCCTACCTGGAAGAATCCTGGGACTTAATATTTGTACGCTGCCAAGGGGGTGAGCCGTTACCTAATTTTTCAAGCACATTTTAAGGAGTTGGTATCCGATAAGACCGAATCCCAATAGTTACGGGGATCGGCAGTTGATGAAGCTGACGGACGCTTTATCGGGAATTTAAAATCCCGTTGATCATGGATGGAGTGCTATATTTGGCTCTCATTCCTATTTTGGGAGGCTCATTCCGTGATTCTTGGGATCAGGATGATTCATCCTTGGAGATATCTAGCATGGTTTGAAGTAGCAATGACGCTTACGTTGAAGGGATGAGGATCGATCCTGGCGAGATACTAAGATAGCTCGGTCCTTCTAAGGCACTGAGATAGCTTGGCCAGATGGTTCGGCTCTGAAGTTCAGCCAGATAGTTCGTCTCAATAGTTCGACTTTAATCATCGGGCACATTTCTTAATGCAATGATAATTTTTTCTCACATAAGAATCATATTATTGTATTTTACCACATTTGATCCCCAAACTTAAGGAGTTTAACTTGTATATAAGGCACATCGGTGCCATGAACAAGAATAAATATCAAAAAAGATTTTATTTTTGTTATAAATTTTTCGATGTTTGGTGGTGATGAGGGGTAAAAATATCATTGCATTAATGTGCATACAATTCAAGACATCGAGCTAGGGCTAGCCCGTGCACCCTGTCGCATAGCTGTCACATTCGATAGGCAGCAATGAGTAGGCTACCCCCTCCAAACAGCTTTCATGTAACATTTGGCCGAGCTATTATTATACCTTGGCTGATCGAGCTATTATCATACCCCCACAGGCCGAGCTATCGCCATCGAACCATCCTGTGCTTCAGTAGGCCGAGCCATTCTGTGTCTCAGGAAGGCTGAGCTATCCTATACCTCGGTAAATTGAGCCTCACCATACTTCGGCAGATTCAGCCATCTTCTATACCTCGGTCCGACCGAGGTATCCAAGCACCTCTGTGGAATACACCTAAACTAACAAGATTTCAAACAGGAAATCATGCCTACGCTACCAGAAATGGCTTAGAGCCTATGTAGTCGCTGAATCTTGAAGCATCGTCTACTTTTCCTGGCTGTTGATCCTCTAACCAACCGGATACGAATCCTACCGGCCCTGTAACAGCCTGATTCGAATCATTTTTGAATCCTAACAACTTTCAGACCCTCTGTGACGTGTCCAAGGAATCAGGTGATCACCTATAAATATCACAGCCTCAGATCCTCTCAGGTACGTCATTCTGCATGCTCAAAATACCTCTCTTTCACTCACTCACACTCTCTGAAAAACTCCATTAAGCTCAGACAGAGCTTCTGGCACCGCCCCTAGAGGAACTCTTCCTCGGGGATCCTTCTCCTCATTTGTCTGCTTTCTGTGAATCTCCACTGACTTGGGCGTCGGAGGGTCTTCCGCAGAGGGCACCCCCAAACCATCCTCTGCTCGAGGACTATTTTGCAGTTTCGGCCAGGAGTCGAGCCCGGATTCGAAGCCTCAACAGCACCCGAGTTAGAGAACGGATTTCCGCGGCAACAGATTGGCGCTAGAGGAAGGGCCCCAAGTCCCGTAAACTTGTATTCTAGGAGACAATGATCCAATCAGAAGAAAAATCCTCTAATGGCCAACCAGAAAAGAGCCGCCTCTAAGGCTCAGGGCCAGGCTACATCTCAAGGCCTGATCCAACTAATGGCGCGGAGCCCTCGCTACCGCCACCAGCTGCAATCCCTTCACCGTTGGCTCCGGTGGTGACCCTGGACCAGTTCGCCGCTCTGGTTTAGTAGGTCTAGGCCCTGACTCAGCTCGTTCAAAAAGCTCAAAGGGTTCCCCACCTGGCAGCTCTTGTTCCGCCACTTCATGAAGAGGAGGCCGCCTCCATTCCTCCAGTAACTCTTCCCTCTAATCCGCTCGGGGCAACGGATTGCCTTCACCAACCTGCAGGGGCAAAGCCAATGCCCCACCATGCCAGAGGAGGGAGCCCGCTCAGATCCTGTCGAGCTCGCTCCCACTCCCTAGTGTCCTCACAAGATTCGACACCGCTGCCGCCATCCTATCGCCCGATCCCTCCTGTCACTCTGGACGAGGGAATCAGGCAGTAGATGCAGGAGATGCGACGGGAATTGCGTCAAGAGTTAGACGTCGTCAGGAAGGCTCCTCCGTCCCAGTCGAAGACGGATCAGGGCATCCCCTTCACTGAGAGGATCATGAGGGAAGTGATTCCCCCTCATGTCAAGCTCCCTACCATTGAGCCTTACCACGGATCTACTGAACCCGATGACCACCTCTGCAGCTTCAAGTCCATCATGATGTTCCATGGAGCGTCAGATGCGATTCTATGTCGTGCTTTCCCCTCTACCCTTAGAGGGTCTGCTCGAACCTGGTTCAATAGTCTGAAGCCAGGTTCTATTGATTCTTTTGATGAGTTGAGCTGTCTATTTATCAGCCAATTTGTCAGCAGTCATCGTCACCGGCGGAGATCTGATTCCCTCTCGGAAGTTAAGCAGAGAGAGGGGGAATCCCTAAAGAACTACCCGGTCGTTTCAACACGGTCCTGCTAGAAGTCGACCACCTCAATCATGAGGTGGCCATGTCCGCCTTGGCCAGAGGGGTATCAAAGGCGGGAGACTTTTATTTGGCCCTGGAGGTCAACTACCCTAAGAGCCTTTCAGACATGATGTCTCTGGCAGACAAGTATGCCAGAGTTAAGGAGTCAAGAAGGTCGGCTCGATCCGAGCAGCAGAAGAAGAAGGAGGTGAAAAACTCTGACAAGCATCGAGCCTACCTCTGCGCAAGCCCGCCTCACCGCCATGGAGCCCCTCCGCCACGAAACCGGACCCGGAGCCCAGTTCGAAGGTTCGACCGCTATACCCCTCTCACTGCGCCGAGGGCGCTATTCTGATGGAGATCGAACGCCAGATTCCTCGGCCTCCTCCCCTCCGAGGTAACGGGGTTCGGAGGGACATGACCAAGTACTGTTGCTTCCATCGAGACCACGGGCATGATACTGAAGAGTGTTGGCAGCTCCGGAATGAAATCGAGCATCTAATCCGGTGGGGCAGATTAGATCGATTCAAAGGGCCACCTGAGCCAGCGAATGAGGGAGGTCGTCAACCTGAACCTTGCCAACTTCCTCCGCCGAATCCCCTGGTCATTGGCCATGTCAACATGATAGCGGTGATCGACTCTCCATCATCTAGGCCGTGAGGAAGAAAATCTGCCGAAGAAGGCTCGAGTCGATGAGCTTGCTTTCTCTGATGAAGACCTGTGGAAGATACAGTACCCCCACGACGATGCTCTGGTTGTATCTTTGAATATGAACAATTATGATGCACACCGCATTTTAATTGATAGCGGAAGCTCCGTTAATGTTTTGTACTTCGATGCCTTTGTGAGACTGAAACTCCAGGTGGAAAACCTCCGAGCCGTGGAATCCACCCTGGTGGGTTTCACAAGCGACTCTATAATCCCCGAGGGAGTCATTACTCTGATGGTCCGAGCCAGCACCTGGCCTAGCGCAGCTACCACGCTCATGGATTTCCTTGTGACTAATCTGCGGTCCCATTACAATGCCATCCTCGGCAGGCCGGGACAGATATCCCTCAAGGCCATCATTTCTATTCCCCATCTTGCCATGAAATTCCCTATTGAATGGGGAGTAGGGGTTGTTCGGGGTAGCCAGATTATTTCTCGGCATTGCTTTGTCGCCGACTTGCAATCCAGGAAGGCCGAGGTGGATGGGCTAGATGCTCATGAAGACTTCGCTAAGTAGCGAGGAGAACCAGCCGAGGAACTGGAGGAGGTGCCGCTGGATGAAGCTCAGCTCGACCGAACCATAAAGATTGGGTCACAGCTAAAGGAAAAGCTTCGACAAGATTTAATCAATTTCCTTCGAGAGAATGCCGATGTGTTCACCTGGTCTGCCTCAGATATGCCAGGAATTAGTCCAAATGTCTTAGTCCATCACCTCAGCGTGGACGAGACATTTCGACCAGTCAAACAGAAGAAAAGAAGCTTTGCCCCCGAGCGTCAGAAAGCTATCGAGGAAGAAGTGGACAAGCTCATCAAAGCCAACTTTATCCGGAAGGTCAATTACCCCGACTGGTTAGCAAATGTTGTCATGGTGAAAAAGTCAAATGGCAAGTGGAGGATCTGCATCGACTTCACCGACCTCAATAAAGCTTGCCCGAAGGATAGTTTCCCTCTCCCTCGGATTGACCAACTTGTAGATGCAACATCGGGCCATCAGATGCTGACTTTCATGGATGCCTACTCAGGGTACAACCAAATCCAAATGGCGCCCGAAGATGAGGAAAAGACAACCTTCATCATCGATCGAGGTATCTATTGCTACCGAGTTATGCCTTTTGGTCTGAAAAATGCAGGTGCTACCTACCAAAGGCTGGTCAACAAAATCTTCAAGGAGCAAATCGGTCGGAACATGGAGGTCTATGTTGATGATATGCTAGTGAAGAGCAAGGAGGCGCCCCACCATGTGGAGGACCTTGCGGAAAGCTTCGCAATGCTCCAGAAGTACCAGATGAAGCTCAATCCAACTAAATGTGCCTTCGAAGTTAATTCCGGCAAGTTCCTGGGCTTCATGGTTTCACAGCGGGGAATTGAAGCAAACCCCCAAAAGATCCAAGCCCTGCAGCAAATGATCCCTCCGGTGTCGGTCAAGAAGTGCAGCGTCTCACTGGGAGGATAGCGGCCCTCAGCCGCTTCATTGATCGATCGGCCTAGAAATGCCTCCCCTTCTTCAAAGCCCTTCGGTCGGCAAGGAATTTCCAATGGACCTCGGATTGCCAAAAGTCATTCGAAGATCTTAAAAGATACCTCGGATCACCACCCCTCCTTAGCAGTCCGAAGCAAGAAAAAACACTGAGTTTGTATTTGGTGGTTTCTGAGAGTGCCGTTGGCTCAGTGCTGGTCAGGGAAGATAACAAGGTTCAGAGGCCGATCTATTATGTCAGCAAATTGCTCAGGGATG
>UESW01003386.1:50663-81996 GCA_900491605.1 Calamus simplicifolius
CTCAACGCTTCGTGGTTACTTCATGCCGATGGATCCTCCAGTGCGAGCGGCTCTGGCGCGGGTCTTGTCATCACTAGTCCAGAAGGAGCGACGTTCGAGTACGACATCCGCTTCTCCTTCCCAACTTCCAATAATGAAGCAGAATACGAGGCCCTAATTGCTAGACTCCGCATCTCTCAAGAGCTCAAAGTCGAGAAGCTAAATGCTTACACTGACTCCCAACTAGTGGCAGGCCAAGTACGAGAAGAATTCGAAGCCCGAGAGCCAAATATGGTTCGGTATTTGCAAAAGGTGGATGATTTGTTATCCCACTTCACTGAATTTGAAATTATTCAGATACCAAGGGCAGAAAATGCACGCGCCGACCTATTATCTTGCCTAGCGACTGCGGATTCAATGGACCTTGAGCGAAAATTTCATTTGGAGGTCCTGGAGAAATCTAGTATCGTTGATTCTGATCAGATGATGCAAGTCGACACCGAACCATCTTGGGCGGATCCCATATATAAGTATCTCAAAGAAGGGCTACTACCTGCCGACCAAAAAGAGGTAAGGAAACTGAAGATGCAATCCTCCCATTATGCCTTGGTTGACGATCGGCTATATAAACGATCATTCTCTATGCCTCTACTTAAATGCCTCCAACCATCAGAGGCTAATTATGCTCTTCGGGAGGTTCATGAAGGCATATGCGGCAACCACCTCGGCGGCAGAGCCTTGTGCCATAAGATACTTCACCAAGGGTACTATTGGCCGACTATGCAGAAGGATGCCAACGACCTTGTCCGAGCTTTCGATTCATGTCAATAACATTCTAACATCCAAAGACTCCCTTCTACTCACCTGACCGCTATATTATCCCCCTGGCCCTTCGCCAAGTGGGGAATGGATATCCTCAATCCTTTTCCCCTTGCAACGGGACAAAGCAAGTTCTTGTTTGTTGCGATTGATTACTTCACCAAATGGGTTGAAGCCGAAGCAGTCGCCTAGATCACCGAGGCTCGGGCTAAAGATTTCATCTAGAGGTCCATTATTTGTCGTTTCGGTCTTCCCCACACAATCATCACCGACAATGGAAAGCAATTTGATAATCCCAAGTTCCGGAAATTCTGCGAGGATCATGGCATCATTTATCGCCTCACATCAGTGGGACATCCCCAAGCTAATGGAGAAGCCGAGGTAACCAACCAAACTCTCTTGCAGGGAATCAAGGCTCGTCTTAATCGAGCACAAGGCAAGTGGGCGAAAGAGCTCCACCACGTGCTATGGGCTTACTGAACCACTGAGAGGATGCCCACAGGCCAAACTCCTTTCAAAATGACCTTCGGCACGGAAGCTGTTATTCCTATGGAGGTCGGGCTCCCTTCCCCTTGCATAGAGGGTTATTCGGAGGAGTCTAATGACGAGCAACTCTGTGCCAACCTCGACCTACTGGAAGAGATCAGAGAAAAAGCACGGATCAGGGTAGCTGCCTACCATCAGAGAGTAGCTCGATACCATGCCTCCAGAGTCAAGGGAAAATCTTTCTCGCCCGGCGACCTTGTCCTTCGAAAGACATCTATTTCAAAGCCACTGGAGCAAGGAAAGCTATCCCCTAATTGGGAGGGTCCCTATCAAATCGCGGAAGTAATCAGACCCGGTACCTATAAGCTCCATGATCTAAATGAGAGATCTATTACTCGGACGTGGAACTCGGATAATTTTCGCATTTATCATCAGTGAGAGTACACCCTCCCCGAACCCACTTTGTCCATCAAACTAAAATTTTAAAAATTCAAAAACTTTTGTCTCTATTGCTTTCTTTGGTGGCTATAATGAGAAGCATGTTTATAAATCCTTAGCCAGGCCGAGGGATCTCTGTACCTTGGCTGTGCCAGGTAAAATATATCCCAGCTGAGCTGGAAGGACTCTGTACCTTGGTCGCACCAAGTAAAATATAGGACTCCGTACCTTGGCCGCACCAAGTAAAATATAATCTTGAAGGCTCGGCAACAACCGAGTAATATCCGGAAACCTCGGCAACAACCGAGTGATATTCCGAAGCCTCGGCTACAATCGAGTGATAATTGAAGGCTCGGCAACAACCGAGTAATATCCGGAAACCTCGGCAACAACCGAGCGATATTCCGAAGCCTTGGATACAACTGAATGATAATTGAAGGCTCGGCAACAACCGAGTAATATCCGAAAACCTTGGCAACAACCGAGTGATATTTCGAAGCCTCGGCTACAACCGAGTGATAATTGAAGGATCGGCAACAACTGAGTAATATCCGGAAACCTCGGCAACAATCGAGCGATATTCCGAAGCCTCAGCTACAACCGAGTGATAATTGAAGGCTTGGCAACAACCGAGTAATATCCAGAAACCTCAGCAATAACCAAGCGATATTCCGAAGGCTTGGCTACAACCGAGTAATATCCGGAAACCTCGGCAACAACCGAGTGATATTCCGAAGCCTCGGCTACAACCGAGTGATAATTGAAGGGTCGGCAACAACCGAGTAATATCCAGAAACCTCGGCAACAACCGAGTGATATTCCGAAGCCTCGGCTATAATCGAGTGATAATTGAAGGCTCAGCAACAACCGAGTAATATCCGGAAACCTTGGCAACAACCGAGCAATATTTCGAAGCCTCGGCAACAACCGAGTGATAATTGAAGGCTCGGCAACAACCGAGTGATATGTTATTTGAAGGCTCAGCAATAATCGACTAATATCCGGAAGGCTCGGCAACAACCGAGTGATATCCGGAAGGCTCGACAACAATCGAGTGATATCCAGAAGGCTTGGCAACACTGAGTGATGCATTATCCAGAAGGCTCGGCAACAACCGAGTGATATCCAGAAGGCTCGGCAACACCGAGTGATACATTATCTGAAGGCTCGGCAACATCGAGTGATATAGCTCTAAAGCTTCGGCCTAGACGAGTAATCTCACAAACACTTTGATGCAACTAAGGCATCTTGTTATGCCTCGGCAAAGGTCGGCAACCTTTCTCCGCTTACCAGCAAGATCATGCAAGTTATTTCTTTTCAAAGAAATGTATACTTCATCCCTTAAATAGGACAATGCTTACTACATAAGCTCACATGGCCGCCAGGCCTCCCTCTGACTTAAACATAGATAAACACTTCCTCCACAGAGGATTGAATGACATGTTAACAAAAACAAAGTAGCAAAAATGCTGCTGAATTTATAGCTTACTATGGGCCGGAAAGCACAAAATGAGAGCGACAACTCTCAACACAATCACATCAGAAAATAAACAGATGATAAAGGAAGAAAGAGTAGAAAACTTTCTTTATTAATGAAAGAATTACAGCCTCTTGAGAGGCATTACAAGTGCATCATAGCACAGGAAATACAAATAAGATAAAAGCTCGGTTGAGTAACTTCGATCAGCTTCAGTTAATAATGATGTTCTAGCATCTGACCCAAGAAATTAGAGAAACCAGACAGCTCGGCTGAGCCACTGGTTAATGCGAAAGAACAAAACCGGCCACCCACAGGTCCCCTGGATGAACTAAGAGATCCAAAAATGGGAGGAAAACCTGTGGATGCCGATGCTGAGGAAACACCCCAAGCGGAGTGCTGGACTGCCAGCCACGGCCAAAGCACGTAGACGGAGAATAAGCAGACCGACACACTGCTCTCCTTCCTCTGCACATGGCGAAAGATTCTCCGGTCGGATGAACTGAGGAATCCAGCCAGAGGGAGAAGGAAAAGTCCGTCCTTACCATGGGGATATGCATGCTCTGCATTTTCGATGGTCCCCATGGCAAGTGACAAAGGACACATAGGCGCGCTCCCCATATGATCTCTGCGGACCTTCCGTGTGCTCTCCATATGATCTCCAAAATTCCTCTCTTGAGGACCGTCTGCTCTTCAGCAGCTCCTTCATCACTCCAGCTATCCAGGGGATATCGACTTGCAAAAGGAGGGCTCGGACTCTCCGCTCTCAACTTCAATAAAACAGACGCCATGGAAACACTTACGACTTACAGAGAAGAAAACCTTGGGGTATGGCCTAACACGGCCCGCTCCTCCCATTTTTATAGGCAAATGGACCGGGAGTGGATATTAAAGCAGAAAGACCCGGGATTCAAAGTGCCTTGGCCACACCGCCATATGGCGTTTCAGGATGAAAAAGGGCGCCTTTCAAAGCGCGCCAAACGCATTTCTCGGACCATGACGCAAGGAAAAAGATTTCCCTCTGATCGTGAATCAAGAGCCTTAAATGCAAGAGATCGTCCGTTGGTCCTTGAGATACGGGCAGGCCTGGGAAATCGCCCGGTGAAAACGATGCCCTCCAATGGTGAACGAGTGCTTATATCGTACGTTAAAAAGACCCGCGTTGGAAAAGATCGACGGGATAAATGACCCAAGCAAGTAACGAGGCATTCTTTTACAGGTTGCAAAGCCGTTTTGTCCATCCCAGCAAAAAGAAGGCCAACTCACTTTGGAAAAGACAAGGCACCGACAGAGTAATAAAAAAGGCACAGAAGTCAAGTACTCCTTAATAAAGGCACATCGATATCCCTTGCTCCGACCCAACCGCCCGTTATGTCTTTGCATAACCCGAGACATTGCCTTGTACTTCGACTCAAAGCCAAGATTGCCTCCATACTTCGGAATAAACCGAGTTATCTCCTTTCGATTCAGTACAACTGAACGTTATCTTACGCCTCGATCTGAGCCGAGATATCTACCCTTGCCCCAACTAAAACAGGGACGTAATACCCTAGTCTCGCCAGGATCTCCAAAGATCCCTCGAGGAATGTCTCGTTCGTGTATCTGACATAACGAGAACGAACATTTCAAGGGTAGCACCAAATACAAAGGTTGCCAAAAAGTTCTATATCATTCATTGAAAAGGAAAGGAGAGAGAAGAGGAGGGTCTCTATGGCAGGGACAAAGAAGCATTGTGGAAGAAACACCGTTCTAGCCCCCTTTCTCCCCTTTAAACAACGCTTCGAAAAGTTGCCTTAAGCATTAAGGCTCCGGTAATAGGTGTCACAAACGTGGAGACCCTGCAACACGAGACTCCCCCAATCACCACTCACAAAATTCGAAGAATTTCTTTTTCGTGCAACAGCATATAATGATAGCTAATTGACGTCCCGTCAGTTTCGGAGCCATCGTCGCGCCTTTTCAAATCCTTCTGGGCGGGATTATTCTAGACTCTACTCCCTAAATCTGAAGTTACACTTCAGACTAGGGAGTGGGGGGCATGTGATGAGGGGTAAAAATATCATTGAATTAATGTGCATACAATCCAAGACATCGGGCTAGGGCTAGCCCATGCACCCTGTCGCATAGCTGTCACATCCGATATGTAGCAATGAGTAGGCTACCCCCTCCAAACAACTTTCGTGTAACAGTTGGCCGAGCTATTATTATACATCGGTTGATCAAGCTATTATTATACCTTGGCTGATCGAGCTATTATCATACCCCCACAGGCCGAGCTATCGCCACTGAACCGTCCTGTGCTTTAGTAAGTCGAGCCATTCTGTGTCTTAGGAAGGCCGAGCTATTCTATACCTCGGTAAATTGAGTCTCACCATACTTCGACAGATTCAGCCATCTTCTATACTTCGGCCTGACCAAGGTATCCAAGCATCTCTGCGGAATACCCCTGAACTAACAATATTTTAAATAGGAAATCATGCCTACACTACCAGAAATGGCCTAGAGCCTATGAAGTCACTAAATCTTGAAGCATCGTCTGCTCTTCCTGGCCGTTGATCCTCTAACCAACCAGATATGGATCCTACTGGCCCTGTAACAACCTGATTCGAATCAGTTTCGAATCCCAACAACTTTCAGACCCTTGTGACGTGTTCAAGGAATCAAGTAATCACCTACAAATATCACAGCCTCATATCCCCTCAGGTACGCCATTTTGTATGCTCTCTTTCACTCACTCACATTCTCCGAAAAACTCCATTAGAGCTCAGACAGAGCTCCTGGCACCGCCCCTAGAGGAACTCTTCATCGGGGATCCTTCTCCTCATTTGTCTGCTTGCTGTGAATCTTCACTGACTTGGGCGTCGGAGGGTCTTCCGCAGAGGGCACCCCCCAAACCACCCTCTGCTTGAGGACTGTTTTACAGGTCCCGGCCAGGAGTTGAGCCCGGATTCGAAGCCCCAACAGCACACCCGAGTCGAAGAATGGGTTTCCGCAGCAACATAAAGTAAAAATACAAATGATTTCTAAAATTAAAGATTAAAATATGCTTGCATCGAGATGTATAAAAGTACAGTCATAATCAGAATGAATTTCATCCCGTCATGCAGATATTTGGTTAAAACATCTCCAAGGCATACTAGGCTAACCTCAAATGCCCCTGCTAATTCTCCTATCACGAGTATGATAATAGAGTGGAGGCGAATCCAAATGTCTCCCCTGAACCTGAAATAGAGAACACGAAGTCGATAGTGTGCAACATCCGTGGCTGTAGCAAACTATGATATGATTCAGCGGATTTTTTATGAGTTAAAAGAGATTTAAAAATCAAACAGACTACACTAAATTAATTTGGAATAAGTTAAATTGTTTCTCACAATTTAAACGGATTTTAAATAGATCGAACAGGTTGGGTCACAACCTGATCCAATTATCAAATTGATCAAAATGGGTTCATGGGGTTATATTAAACAATAAACACCTACATCAGAATCCTAGAAGTTTGATAACAGATTTAGATGGATTGACTTAGCCGAGTTTAATAAACAAATCATGCGATACCGAGAGCCTGTTTAAAGCAAGCCAATTGCAGTTCAGGCTGAAAGGTTAGAATATAAATTGTCGCATCTAATTGAGACTGAATATAGTGCATAAAATAAAGTTGGATAACGTATAATATTTTATTATTCTGATTACCTGTATGATATTTATACGCATGCTTCCAGTGAAGGAAGCAAAAATAACGTGACAAGTCAGTTATTTAACTTTTCCTCGTGGGACGTAAGCATGAAAATCGGACTGTGTTAATTAGTTAAGCCCCTTGTCCATCTCAAACTTTAAACTTCAAAAGTTGTACTCACTTTTTTTTTTTTTTTTTTAACCTCTAGGGTAACAATGCGTATTGAGGTTGCATTTCGTATCGCCGTTACTTTTTTTTTTTTTTAAGAAAAAAAAATATGTTTCCCACATATTTGACAATAGAAACATATTCAGTAATTGCTGTTTTTTTATTTTCTATAATTATGAGCTACCGAATCATCGATGCGATGCCGTAGGCGAAGTTAACAGGAGAAAAACCAAGGGTTTACCGGTCAACCTGCAGAACAATCAGAACGACAGAAGAGATGTCATGAATAATCTGAAGGGGGAGGCCCGGTCATCTTGTTCCTCATCATTACATTCGTGACACCACACAAAATCACCGCAATGTCGCACAGCCCAACGGCCGTGCCGCTATATGTCTATATCAACCACCAAGGTAGAAAGGAGGGGAAGGAGGAAAGAAGAAAGGGAAAATGGGTGAGGACGCGAAGAGGAAGAGCAGAACAGGGAAGGGACGAGAGAGAGGACGGATTGTTAGATCTAGCCGGCAACGGCCGGACTAACCGGCAATTGTGCAGGGAGTCGGGAGAGAAGAGAGAGAAGGGTCCAATGGTCGGACAGGGAGAGAGCAGATCAAGGTGGTGGCCAGACTCGGACACCGGCCCCGGCGAGGCGTTGAACGGAGAAGGCAAAACGATTTTTTTTTAATTAAAAATAAAAACCTGGAAACTTCAACAAAATCACATCTCCTGGCCAAAAAGTGAGTTGCGAGCACATCATGCTTTAAATGGGGGGTAAAACAATTAATCGATTAGACTTCTGAAAGTTTCAAGGTCAACGCCATAACACAAAGGATGTTTGATAGCAGTTATCAAATTATCGGTAATTTAAAAAGAACTCATGAGATAACTATATTTAGTATATTTTTAAAATAACAAATATATGTATTGCAAAAGATATGACATCCTCTTTCCAAAGTTGAACAGTAAATTTTCACCACCCAACGGCTTCACGATACATCCAAAATTTTTTCTTTCGATAGCCTTCAACATCATCACTAGTAATATCATATAAATATATATTTTTAAATATTATTATTTATAAATATAATTTTTTAAAATTAATATATAATAATATATAATTTTTTAATAAATTTAATTTAAAGTATTTTAAAAATTTGATGTTATATGACTGTTAGTCTGTTTCGTACCAAACACAGTAATCAATATTGCTGTTGCATTACCTATGTATACCAAACATAGTAATCAATATTACTAGTAATTATTCAGCAGTAATCTATCTTGCAGGTAATCCATATTACCATTTAACCCAAGTATTTGACTCGATTCATGGATTCTCTATCCAAAATCTGTAATCAACCATGTAACTTTTTGTTGCTGCTATCTGTCCTCCGGCTCGGGCGCGATCGGAATGTGGGCTACCTGCAAGACAGTCCTCACGTTGGGGGTGACCCTCTGCGAAAGACCCTCCGACGCCCAAGTCAGTGGAGACCAGCAATCAACAAATATGGGGAGAAGGATGAGGAAGAGTAGCTCTCGTGGGAGCTTTTATGGCGGAGTGTGAGAACTCACTTTGAGGGTTAGTAATCAAATTTGTCTTTACTGCATTTACCAGGATCTTTCCACTGTGATTAACGGCAGCAGAAAAACATTCACATGGTAATCCAGGACTGGAAGCTTCCAGTAACGGATGCAAATAGGGGTGCAAGGGTTGGGTTCAATTTGAATCCAATCTATTGAATCCGATTTACAGCAGTGTTTAAACTCATATTTGCCCATTCAAATTTAAAAGATCCGGATTTAACCCGATCTAATTTGCAATTAATTCGGATTAGGGATGACCGCAATCTGAACCCGAGGATTACACGAACGGGGGTAGCTTATCAGCACCAGATTTTTGGAGGCATTGAAGGCACCAATCGAAACTTGAGGGCGAGGAGGGCAAGGCCGTCGGTCGCAGGCGAGAAAAAGGACAAACATAAAGATGGACCATTCGCACATTTCGTTTCACTTCTTGTCTTCTCATCTTCTTTGTTTACGACACCTTCTTCTTTTCTTTGTTTCATGTAAGACTTTTTTTTAAATATAATGTTAAAATCTCAAGTTCAGCTTATGCGTTCGGCAAGGGATTTTATTTTTTTTTTCTTTTTGAAATTCATAATTTGATGTTTATTTATTTTGAAAAAGTATTTTATTTTATTTTATTTTTTTCATCAACATAAAATTTAATTCAAATCTAATTTTTAAAAATAAGGTTAGAATTAAGATTTTACAAATAAATTAAATTAGAGTTGATATTTTACAAATAGACTTAGGATTAGAGTCGAGAAAAATCAGTATTTCATGGGCCCGACTTGCACTCCTAAAGGTAAAGGAAAAGTCTTTGTACACCGCCCCCGGTGCAGCAAGTCCTACGTGGGCTGCACGCCTTTCCTGATTGGTCCATGTGGATTCTATGTGGCTGACGATGCGGACGGTATGGCTCTGCTACGATGTTACGTTCTGATCGTGACGGCCATGAAAAGCGCTTCGCCTTTTTTTTAAAAAAATTAGTGTGCAGATGAAAATGCCCTTTCCCTCCAGCCTACTTCTACTGCCATTTTTTCTTGGATTTCATCTGTGCAAGAAAAACTCTTTCTTCCCCCTCGCTCTGGCTTTCGGATGCTAAGGAATCAGTCCAAGGTTTGAGCAAGATCCTGAGCCATCGCTCTGAGGAGTCCGGTCGAAAGAAAATATTTCAGCTTCGAGGCTGGAATACCTGGCTACTGAAGTCTTTGTACAAAAACTTTTGAAGGAAATGTCGTCTGCAGACGAAGTAAAAAGTCCTTGTTCCCACTTCTTTGTAAAGCTGCTTTATTACACCAACTGTTTCTTCTCGTTAGAGGTAGTTAATGTGTGACCAAACCGTTTAATGCGCGGGTAACTTCCCTAGAACAAAACAGTTATGACATTCTAGGAGTCATAACTGTTTAGAGTTTAGTGTTTTATAGCACGAATGTCATACTCTTTTAACTAGGATGTTATACCTTATGAACTGGGGTGTCGTCAGAGTGTTTCGGCCTATATTCCCGTTATTTCCTGTCCATATAGCTCTAGTGTCGTCATTTGACAACTCGGGTGTACTACAATTGGGGCGTGGTGTGGCTTAACGGTTGCATCCGGGGTGTCGTTATATAAGAACTGGAGTGTCGAAGGTTTGTAATTGCACTGTCGTAATGTTTTCCTTGGTTGTCGTAAGGCTGGGGTGTCGTGCTATCCCTAGGGGTGTCATAACAATCTTTCCTGGGTGTCGTAAGATGTTTTCTAGGGTGTCGTAGGTTGTTTTCTCGGGTATCGTAGGTTGTTTTAATCAGGAGTGTCCGTTTGTTGCTATCTGGGGGTGTCGTAGCGTTTCATTCGTCATAAAAGCCACGACACCCCAGATTTACTGTTAAGACACCATAGTTACAAGCCTACGACACCCATGCTCCAAACGAATGCTGGAGAAAAGCCTCGCAACATCGCAGAGAAAATCGGGAGTATTGCGACACCCAAGTTAAAGAAATAAGACACCTCTGTTAAACAAATACGACATCCCTGTTATGCTCGGCCAAAAATCCTTCGCGACACCGCAGTTCAAACATCACGACACCCTAGCGACAACGCTACGACACCCATGCTTATATCCTTACGACACCCAAGGAGGAATTCGGCCAAAAATCATTCGTGACACTGTAGTTGAAACGTTACGATACCCTAGCGGCAACACTACGACACCCATGCTTATAACCTTCGTGATCTTCGTATGTTGCTTTCTGGGATATTATAGCTTGTTCTATGGGGTGTCTTTAACTGCTAAAGGGTGTGTCATGCTTATAACTGACGTGGAGAGAAGGCCCGCGACACCCAAGTTATGTTCACCTAAAAAAAGATCTACGATGCCGCAGTTGAAACATTAAGACACCCAAGCGTCAACGCTACGACACCCCGTGCTCATAAGTGACCATGGAGAGAATCCCCGTGACACCCCAAGGAGCAATTCGGCCAAATATCCTTCGCGACACCCCAGTTGAGACCTTACGATACCCTAGCGACAACGCTTATAGCTTTAAGGCGACGACACCCCGCTTTAACAGTCCCCTCATGGGTGTCGTCGCCTTAAAGCTAGGGTGTCGTCAGATGCGAGCTTGGGTGTCGGTAACAGCCTGAGTCGGGATGTCGTCGGTCCCTGCCTTAACAGTCCCCGCATGGGTGTCGTCGCCTTAAAGCTAGGGTGTCATCAGATGCGAGCTGGGGTGTCGTTAACAGCCTGAGTCGGGGATGTCGTCGGTCCCCCTAACAGTCCCCGCATGGGTGTCGTCACCTTAAAGCTAGGGTATCGTCAGATGAGAACTGGGGTGTCGTTAACAGCTTGAGTTGGGGATGTCGTCGGTCCCCCCTAACAGTCCCCGCATGGGTATCGTCGCCTTAAAGCTAGGGTGTCATCATATGAGAGCTGGGGTGTTGAAAGTTTTTTCATGCGGTGTCTTTCACGATACCCCAGTTGAAACCTTACGACACCCTAGCACCAATTCTACGACACCCATGCTTATAACTGACCACGGAGAGAAGGCCCATGACACCCACGATGAATTCGGCCGAAAAACAGCGAGGACACCCCAGTTGAATTATTACGACACCCAAGTTACAAACCTAAGACACCCGTTCATGCTTAGGAGAAAACTTTACCATATCCCAGGATGAAATCGGTCGAAAACAGTGACGACATCCAAGCTGAAATAGTACGACACCCTAGTTATAAACCTAAGACATCCGTTCATGCTTAGGTGAAAAGTTTTACGGCATCTCAGGAGAAAATCAATTGTAATCGTAATAAAGCTACGATACCCCAGATTTGCTATTAAAATATAGTAGCATCGAAGCAGTCGCAAGTTCGGATAATAAAATTGATAACCGTGCAAGGGGTTAGGGACAGCCCTGACTCTCGCTCACTGCACGGCCCGCAAGAAATAAACTAATAAGTATATCTCGACGGATTGAGGCACTTTAGCCCCTCGGCGAACCAAGGATTCCCTGGGTTCGGATCACATTCCTATACCTCGGTCCTAAGCCGAGCGATTCCTATACCTCAGTCCTAAGCCGAGCGATTCCTATACCTCGGTCCTAAGCCGAGCTCCCTTATCCTTCGGTCTCGACCGATGCTAACGGAACACTCCTCATGCTTCGGCGAGTCTGAGCAATATACCACACTCCGGCTGGATCTTATGAGTTCCACTTATCTCAGGGACGCTACACCTTAGCCTCGTCAAGATCACCAAAGACCCCCCAGGAGGATGGTCTGTTTGGTAAGGCTCACATGATAAGAGCGAATGACAGCAAACACAAAAGTTACTAATTTTTTTTATTCATCACACAAAGAAAGACAAGAAGAAAAGAAAAGAAATAAGTACAGGAGCCCTCACTGGGGCTTGTCATCTTCTCCGAGCGCTGCCGAGCTCCCCCCACGCTGCGGGGCTAACTCGGCAATCTGCCGCTGGAAGGATGCTACTTGCCCCTCCAGCCGGCTGTTGGCCCGATGCAGGAGCTCGATCTCTCTCATTGAAACGGCCAGGTATTGCTCGGCCGCCCTGTGGAGTCGCTCGTGGTTTACGAGCGACGACGCCAAGACCTCCCCATCGACGGTTACCGTAGTGCGGCTCCCATGGGGCCCCACACGGCCACTGACGCTGCTGCTTGGCTTTCAGTCGATCGCCCCTCGCCTCCAGAAGCCATCTCAGTATCCAAAAATTTTGAAAGATCAGCTGAAAAGGTGATTAACGATGGCATTCCCCCATCCATATTTAAGCTACTCCTAGCGGGTGTTTCGATTGCCCGAGCTATCAGCTCCGTGCCCCTATCGTGGAAACTCGCCACGTGCCACCATCTCAGTGGGCGCTCACAGGAAATGAAGGGTTGCACCCCCCTCGTTGAGTTGGGGGATGGGGAACAGAAACCATTACTGAAGAGTATCGGGAAACCAAATACACGCTGGACGGATAAGCTTTACGACATCCCAAGAGGAAACCGACCGGAAGTATTACGACACCCAAGTTATGTTCACCCAAAAAAAGATCTACGATGCCGCCGTTGAAACCTCACGACACCCTAGTACCAATGCTGCGACACCCGTGCTTAAAATTGACCACGGAGAGAATCCCCGCGACACCCAGAAGGAATTCGGCCGAAAATTCTTCGCGGCACCCCAGTTGAAACCTCACGATACCCTAGCACCAATGCTACGACACCGTGCTTATAACTGACCACGGAAAGAATCCCCGCGACACCCAGGAGGAATTCGGCTGAAAATCCTTCACGACACCCTAGTTGAAACCTCACGACACCCTAGCACTAATGCTACGACACCCATGCTTATAACTGACCACGGAGAGAATCCCCTCGACACCCTAGAAGGAATTCGGCCAAAAATCCTTCACGACACTCCAGTTGAAACCTCACGACACCCTAGCACCAATGCTACGACACCCATGCTTATAACTGACCACGGAGAGAATCCCCGCGACACCCCAGTTGAAACCTCACGACACCCTAGCACAAATGCTATGACACCCATGCTTATAACTGACCACGGAGAGAATCCCCGCGACACCCCAAGAGGAATTCGGCCGAAAATCCTTCGTGACACCCCAGTTGAAACCTCATGACACCCTAGCACCAATGCTACGACACCCGTGCTTATAACTGACCATGGAGAGAATCCCCGCGATACCCCAGGAGGAATTCGGCAAAAAATCCTTCGCGACACCCCAGTTGAAACCTCACGACACCCTAGCACCAATGCTACGACACCCATGCTTATAACTGACCATGGAGAGAATCCCCACGATAACCTAGGAGGAATTAGGCCAAAAATCCTTTGCGACATCCCAGTTGAAACCTCATGACACCCTAGCACCAATGCTACGACACCTGTGCTTATAACTGATCACCGAGAGAATCCCCGACACCCCAGGAGGAATTCGGCCGAAAATCCTTCGTGACACCCCAGTTGAAACCTCATGACACCCTAGCACCAATGCTATGACACCCGTGCTTATAACTGACCACGGAGAGAATCCCCGCGACACCCCAGGAGGAATTCGACCGAAAATATTTGCGACACCCCAGTTGAAACCTCACGACACCCTAGCACTAATGCTACGACACCGTGCTTATAACTAACCACCGAGAGAATCCTCGCAACACCCCAGGAGGAATTCGGCCGAAAATCCTTCGCGATACCCCAGTTGAAACCTCACGACACCCTAGCACCAATGCTATGACACATGTGCTTATAACTGACCACGGAGAGAATCCCCGCGACACCCCAGTTGAAACCTCATGACACCCTAGCGACAACGATACGACACCCGTGCTTATAGCTTTAAGGCAACGACACCCCGTCTTAATAGTCACCGCACGGGTGTCGTCACCTTAAAGCTAGGGTGTCGGCAGATGAGAACTGGAGTGTCGGTAATAGCCTAAGTCGGGGATGTCGTCGGTCCCTGCCTTAATAGTCCCCATACGGGTGTCATCGCCTTAAAGCTAGGATGTCGTTAGATGAGAGCTGGGGTGCCATAAGTTTTTTCATGCGTTGTCGTTCGTGACACCCTAGTTGAAACTTTACGATACTCTTGGTATAAACTTATGACACCACTACGATATATTTGAATAAGGCGAGAATTTTGACGTCACCCTAGTTGTAATTCGACGACACCCTAGTAACTCGGCTATGCCATCTTTTCAAGAAAAGTTGCAAAACGTGGCTGGTTCCTACGGATTTACGTATCAGTGATATGATCATGGCGATCCTGGTGTCCTTTCGTATTTTCTCTGAGGTCGGCATAAAAAAATTTCTAAACCCTAAAGGTCCTTCATTTGTTGCTCGAGAAGCCATCCTTCGTTTGTTGCTTGAGAAGCCACTGGTGTCCTAAATTTCTTCCATAGTTCTTTCTTCCATCTACTTCATTCATGGAGATGAGTGCTTTCGTTTGTCGACGAAGACCGTGAACAAAGAAGAACCAGAAGGAGAAAATGGTGGAACAAAGCAAGGACATCGTTCTTCATTCGAATGAGGATGCGCCTCCTTCAGGTATGTTTATCCCTATGTTAAAATATTATGACATCCTCTCTTAAAATTTCATGACACCCTAGTTACATACATAATGGCACCCAGTTGACAAGTATGTCTTATGTCTTACCCCCTGTTTTAGTTGACATGAAAATTGTTCCAGTCCCCCCAGTGAAGGCTTCCTAGCTGTTTAAGAATAGTTGCAGGCTGGCCGTATACGTTCAGAATGTTTGGAAGATGGGGTTTACTAGACAGCATACAAAATTTATTCGAAGGACCCCATTTGGTGCCTTCGTCGACGTGCAGACATTCACAGTCGATGGGCGACTGCTAGCAGACATCATAAGATGTCACAATGGAGGCGACGAGTTCATTTTCTGTGGAAAGCTAGTTTTATTCAGTGCCAACGAAGTCGCACTCATTCTGGGTCTTCCAATTCGGGAAGAAGATCGACACGTCCAGCCAATTGTTCAACGGAAGGTTGTTCAGACGTTTTGGCTAGGGTTTAGATCTTCGTCAAGAAGGTTTGGAGAAGTTAATATTTCAACTCCGATCATCTAAGGCACAGGAGGATGTCGAGGACACCGTCCGACTTTGGATCGCCTACATGTTGGCCATGTTTTTGGCTCCAAAGTCTAATCAGAGATGTCCATGGTATCTCTTCCAGCACTTGGATGACTTAAGTCAACTGGATATCATCGACTGGGCTTCGGCATTGAAGGAGTTGATTGTTTGGCTCTCCCAGAAGTAGCTGCTTGCTTGCGTTCCGAGGAGCTGGTCCACTCAAAGAGAGCAAAAAAGGTTAGGAGGCAACCTACCCTTTTGGATGCTCGGCAGCACTGGTGGTAAGGATTATTGAGATGCAGAAATAGTGTTCTTAGTATAATTTCTTTGTTAATATTACATTATTTAATATCCAAAAAATATGTTCAGGCATGGTTCTTCGAGCATACATCAATGCGAGCACCAGCATATCCCGATAAACTGCCCCGACTGTTGAAGTGGTATGACCATCAAATGAAGATCTAGTCAGTTCGGGTTGCCAACATGCAGCCTCACGACTTGGTAAGCTAGTACATTGCTCCATTGCTCTGACTATATTTTTCAACTTAATGTGTCAATATTTTTACTTAATATTAATTTGTTATCATCTTGCTTTGCAGATGGAGGGAGCTACTATAGCACTATCACAAGAGCGCTGACTTCTCACTCAACAGACAGTAGCATCCCCTCAACCAACAGATAGCTACGCAAGATGTACCGAGTTGAGGAATGAATTGGAGTGCGTTAAGGATCAACTCGATGATGTCAAGCACAAGCTATCCATTGCTGAGAGCCTTCTCAGTTCATTGCTCAGAAAGGAAAGCAATGCAAGAAATGAGGAGGATAAGGGAGACGAAAAGACAGAGGAGGGTCATTCCCTGGAGTTGATCCTCCGCGAGCCTAGGAATGAAAATACTGAGGAGAAGAAGATGGAGGAGGACCATTCTAGAGAGTGTCCAACTGAGACGGAGAATGTAAAAGCAGAGGATAAGAGATTGGAGGAGGATTCATTGGATGATAAAACAGAGCATGGGAATGAAAATAAAGAGGAGGAGAAGAGGGTGGAGGGGCATTCTACGGAGGGCCAAGAGGAGTCCAAATCCGATAATAAACTTGGCACCCCTGTGCCAAAGGACGATGATGTGGACATAGAAATTGTTGGAATGCCTTCGCTTGTTAAGAGGGTTAAAAAAGAGCCGAGGAAGTGTAAGGCATCCAAGGTCGTCGGAGATTCTTATGAGATAACCCATCCTAGAAAGACGGCGAGGACAGTGGGCACGTCAAAGCCCAACACAACGGTCGAAGATGACCAAATTATTATACAAAAATTTTTGAGCGAACGACTAACAGACGAGATCGTATACCAATAAGTTAGGTGGCGTTGTAATAAGGAAAAGTCTTCAAGATCTCATTAACAATGATATGATAATAGATGATGTAAGTATCTCAAGAAACCTTTTCTAGTTGTTGATTTTAGAATTATATTAATTGGTTTATTGCATTGGCAAATAATTGATGCCGTCCAGGAGTTTTTGATGCGTAACTGGACAGAGCATCCGGACCGATACCATAAGTGCATCTTTGCATCAGTTTTCATAGCCGCTCTGTGTCTGATTCTCCATTAACTAATCATGAACTCACTGCAACATCAGGGGCTTCGATATTTGACAATGTTGCATATACTGTTTGAGATACATGGAATGTCTTGCTCGAAGGGACAATCCTGATATGAAGATTGATTTCACGCACGAGGAAGTAAGAGATTACCGGTGACAATTAGCTGCGATGATATTAAGAGAGGGCATGAACCAAAAGATTGACGACCTTGTCATAAAGTGTCTTAATTTTTTCATTCTTCTTTGATTGAAAATTTAATGTAATTTATTCATATTAACACTGTTTCAGATTTAATGCAAATGCAAAAATTTTATATTGAGAATAGGGGTGTCCTCGATTTATTCATATTTATGCCTTTTCTACTTCATAATTTCTTAAGTTTTCATATATGATGTCGTAATTGAAAACTAGAATGTCGTAAATTGAGAACAGGGATGTCGTCGGATTTTGCCTTCCGGGTGTCGTCGCGCTAAAGCTAGGGTATCGTTAGCCGATAGATGGGGTGTCGTCACGCTAAAGCTAGGGTGTCGTTAGCCCAGAACTGGGTGTCGTCGCGCTAAAAGCTCTAGTGTCCTTTCGTGAGTAATGGGATGTCTCGTCAAATTTGCCTTTCGGGTGTCGTCATGCTAAAGCTAGGGTATCGTTAGCCCAAAGGTGGGGTGTCATCGTGCTAAAAGCTCTGGTGTCCTTTCGTGAGTAATGGGATGTCTCGTCGGATTTTTCCTTCCGAATGTCATTGCGCTAAAGCTAGGGTGTCGTTAGCCCAGAGCTGGGGTGTCGTCGCGCTAAAAGCTCTGGTATCCTTTCGTGAGTAATGGGATGTCGTCGATTTTGCCTTCGGGTATCGTCGAGCTAAAGCTAGGGTGTCGATAGCCCAGAGCTGGGGTGTCGTCGCGCTAAAAGCTCTGGTGTCCTTTCGTGAGTAATGGGATGTCATCGGATTTTGCCTTTCGGGTATCGTCGGGCTAAAGCTAGGGTGTCATTAGCCTAGAGCTGGGGTGTCGTAACAGTGTAAGCGTATTCGCAAATATCAAATCTTCTTGGCAGACAAGATGAGCACTTCATTTACCTGAAAAAGATACCCTAGTTACAAAGCACTTCATTTGCGACCAGGACACCATAGTTACAACGTTACGACACCCGTGTTTTACATATGCTCCTGTGTAAGTTGACTCAATACATAAGCATCAAACTCATCCATCAAAGTTTTGGAAGGTCGTACAATTCTTTCAATGTCCTCTCGGTGTTAATTGACTGCATACAAGTCCGCCTGTTGCTTGAAGTAGCTCTTATTTCATTTTGCATTGGTGGAGCATCAACGGTTGCCTTGACCAGATTTTTTCTTGATCTTTTTGACTTCTTCTCGACTCCACTCTTTAATCTGTTCTCTCTTGGGTGACCTTTCATCCTAATTTGTTTAGGATCTTGAATTACAAGCTCTGTACTTGGCTTAGCTGCGCAGTTGGCATCCACGACAATTTTGAATATAGGTGTTAGACCATCCATCACTAAATTAAATGCATCTTCAGACATGGAGGCTATCTCTGCGAGCTTCATCATCCGATGACTCAGCAAACTATATCTACAATCAATAATATATTATCGAAAACATATATTAAGACATTTCAAATAAAAAATTGTCACTGCGTACCATGATCTTCGTGTGCTTTTATCACAACCTTCATTATTGCAGTCGAAATCATCGAATTGGTATTTCATGTCCTTGCACCATCTCTTCAAGAAGTATTTATCTGGTAAACGAAATATGTCACTTTGATGAAGAACCAACAATGCATGCCTACACAGGTAACCCTTGAACTGAAAGGATCGACACTGGCATTGGACATCCTCAATATTTCTATCGTATGACACGATATAATCTTTGATCATCTCCTTGCCGATTCCATAGACTTCAATCCTTTCATACGACTTTACATAATATACACAACAGTTACCAGCTTCCTCGATCAATTTAGTTTTTGATGCAGCCATTTCAAGGATCTCATTCTGAAATTTTTTGAAAATGCGCCTTGTATACCTTCCTGCAGCTTGTCTCTCAAAAGGTGATGATGTCTTTAGGAAAGCAATCGTTTGCAATGTCCTATTATCTTCCTCATTTTCGGCCTCGTACCTTTTCTCTAAGGCATCTTCGTACTTACCTATGAACTCCGTTAGTGTAGTCTTCGAATTTATAAACCCATCAAGAAGTGATTTATGCCCTTGCTCCTTTGTGAAGATGACATCCCTGTTCATAATTTTGTCAAAAAAAGAAGCATTGAACGCGAATATGAACCAAAGACAATGACATACATACCTGCGAAGAATGTATCCTTTAGGTAAACTGGAACCCATTTATCCCGACATTCGTAAAGGACATTGAACCAATATATAGCCTTGCATTCTTTATATTTCTCCATAACATGTGCCCACCTTTCCTCGAATGACTGTATGTCAATGAATCATATATCGCCTCATCAAAATCAACCATAAATTTGGGATTTGCTGTGCAAATGTGGCCAATCTTTTCAGGTATCTTCTTCAATATATGCCAAAGACAAAATCGATGTCGTGTGTTAGGAAAAACTTCTTTAACAGCAGCTTCGATTGCCTTATCTTGGTCAGTTATTATGGCAATAGGTGCTTGACCACCATTTGCATCCAGCCATGACTGAAAAACCCATTTATATGTCTCAGTACTCTCATCAGACAACAATGCGCAACCAAGCAAGGTGGACTGTCCATGATGGTTGACCCCGACGAATGGACAAAAAGGCATTTGATATTTGTTGTCAAGTAGGTTGAGTCAAAGCTTAGAACATCACCGAAGTATGTGCATGCCAATCTTGACCTTGGATGAATCCAGAAGACAGACCTGAGATGACCATTATCATTGAGGTCTAAGGTATAAAGAAATTGGGATTTCTGAGTTGCATTTAGGTGAAATGGATTACCATCGACTGAGCATCTCCTTCTTTCAGCTTAGACCGACGTTCGCGACAAATGAAATTACGAGCATCCTTCTCGTGAAATCCAATTGTCTTCTGCCCCCTTTTCTCCTTGCTATGGCAGAGTATATCTGAGTTGTCGAAACATTCACGGCATGTAAATTATGGATCTCTACCTTCTCTGGTGTGCTGATCCTCCTATGCGACCGTAGATAACCAGTTGATGTTATGGACATCCCATGGTTATGTTCTAGAGAAACCTCAACCAATATCCACTTACCACTTGTAGCATTCAGTCTTGCTTTTATGGATGCCATACAATCAACTTTACCAGTATCCCTATGATTCATACTCTTCTCTATTTTTCTAGATTTTCCTTGCCTCCAACACGCCAGGTGCTTGAAGCAAAGTTGTTTGTTGTTGTTGGCCCTGCTACATACTGTTGTGATTCCAAAACCAACTCTTTTTGCGTATCCATTGTAGAAAGTATATACATCATCTGCTGAATTGAATTCCATTCCAGTTTGAGGAACTACAGTATCATCCCCTGCATTTGGAGCGATGGGTGAAGGTGCACGGCGGGAGTGTGCTCGATTTCTTTCCGATCTATAATTTCAGCATCGTCTGTGGAAATATAGGCACACAGTCATGGCAAAGCATTAGGACACCAAGGTTAAAAAAATACCACACCTCAATTGAAGAAATGACGACACCCATAATAAGACATTGAGGCAGGGCCTAACGACACCAAGGTTCACATATTACGACACGTAGCTAAAACTAGGAACTAACGGCACCCCGTGAAATAACTTACGACACCCCATATAAAAAAAATGACACCCCTTTAGCAGTTAAAGACACCAGAGAACAACCTACGACACCCCGGAAAGCAACAAACGAAGATCGCGAAAGTTATAATCACGGGTGTCGTAGCGTTGTCTCTAGGGTGTCGTAACGTTTCAACTTTGGTGTCGCAAAGATTTTCGGGCGAATTCCACTTGGGGTGTCGCGGGCCTTCTCTCCAGCGTCAGTTATAAGCACGACACACCCTTTAGCAGTTAAAGACATCCCAGAGAACAACCTACGACACCTGGAAAGCAACAAAAAGATTGCGAAAGTTATAATCATGGGTGTCGTAGCGTTGTCGCTAGGGTGTCGTAACGTTTCAACTGCGGTGTCGCGAAGTTTTTCGGGCGAATTCCAGTTGGGGTGTCGCGAGCCTTCTCTCCAGTGTCAGTTATAAGCACGACACACCCTTTAGCAGTTAAAGACACTCCAGAGAACAACCTACGACACCCCGGAAAGCAACAAACGAAGATCGCGAAAGTTATAATCACGGGTGTCGTAGCGTTGTCTCTAGGGTGTCGTAACGTTTCAACTTTGGTGTCGCAAAGATTTTCGGGCGAATTCCAGTTGGGGTGTCGCGGGCCTTCTCTCCAGCGTTAGTTATAAGCACGACACCCTTTAGCAGTTAAAGATACCCATAGAACAAGCTACGACACCCGGAAAGCAACATACGAAGATCGCGAAGGTTATAAGCATGGGTGTCGTAGCATTGCCGCTAGGGTGTCGTAACGTTTCAACTGCAGTGTCACGAATGATTTTTGGCCGAATTCCTCCTTGGATGTCGTAAGGTTATAAGCATGGGTGTCGTAGCGTTGTCGCTAGGGTGTCGTGATGTTTGAACTACGGTGTCGCGAAGGATTTTCGGCCGAGCATAATAGGGGTGTCTATTTGTTTAACAGAGGTGTCTTATTTCTTTAACTTGAGTATCGCAATACTCCCGATTTTCTCCTGCGATGTCACGAGGCTTTTCTCCAGCATTCGTTTGGAGCACGGGTGTCGTAGGCTTGTAACTACGGTGTCTTAACATAAATATGGGGTGTCGTAGCTTTTATGACGAATGAAACGCTACGACACCCCCAGATAGCAACAAACGGACACCTGATTAAAACAACCTACGATACCCGAGAAAACAACCTACGACACCCTAGAAAACATCTTACGACACCCAGGAAAGACTGTTACGACACCCCAGGGATAGCACGATGCCCCAGCCTTACGAAAACCAAGAAAACATTACGATAATGCAGTTACAAACCTTCGACATTCCAGTTCTTATATAACGACACCCCGGATGCAACCGTTAAGCCACGCCACGCCCCAATCGTAGTACACCCGAGTTGTCAAATGACGACACTAGAGCTATATGGACAGAAATAATGGAGAATATAGGCTGAAACACTCTGATGACACCCAGTTCATAAGGTATAACATCCTAGTTAAAAGAGTATGACATTCGTGCTACAAAACACTAAACAGTTATGACTCGCATAATGTCATAACTGTTTTGTTCTAAGGAAGTTACCGCATTAAACGGTTTGGTCACACATTAACTACCTCTAACGAGAAGAAACAATTGGTGTATTAAAGGAGCTTTACAAAGAAGTGGGAATAAGGACTTTTTACTTCGTGCTGCGGGACATTTCTCTAGAAGTTTTTGTACAAAGACTTCAGTAGCCAGGTATTCCAGCCTCGAAGCTGAAATATTTTCTTTCGACCGACTCCTCAAAGCAAGGGCTCAGGATCTTGCTCAAACCTTGGACTGATTCCTTAGCATCCGAAAGCCAGAGCGAGGGGAAAGAAAGAGTTTTTCTTGCACAGATGAAATCAAGAAAAAATGGCGATAAAAGTAGGCTGGAGGGAAAGGTATTTTCGTCTGCACACTAATTAAAAAAAAGCGAAGTTTTTTATGGCCGTCACGATCAGTAACATCGTAGTAAAGCATACGTCCGATATTATATATCTATACAAAAAAAAGATAATCTTCATAAAAATGCTGCATAATGTACAAGACTTTTCCAAAGTAAATGCTCTTCTTAGCTCCTCTCCAACTTCTTTTTGGAAAAAAAAAAAAATTGGAATAAGGGTTTAGGCTATTGCCTTGCTGCCAACCTGAGGCGGCAGCGAAGCCCGAAAGGGTTGCAAAAAGAAGCAGGGCTAGGGTTCCACTCCACGCGATGCACCGTCACCTCCTCCGCCTCCGCGGCCTCCTCCTCTCCACCTCCGCTGCCGTGTCCTCTCCTCTTTTGCCGCCTCGACTCCTCCTACGCCGCTGCACCTCCTCTCTTTCTTCTCTGCCTCCTCCCCATTCCCTCTCCCCTCGCCCTCCCCGCCGCCTGCCCCCCGACCCCGACGACCCCTCTACCCTCCTCCGCCAGGACCCGATATCCCTCTGCGCCTCCCTCTGGATCGACAGCTTCCGCGACCCCTCCGCCACCGCCTCCTCCCTCTCCCCACACCTCCGCCGCCTCGAGCTCTGGGTGCTTGCCTACCAGAAGACCTACGCCGATGAGACGGGCTCCTACCTTCCCAAGTCCTCCATTTCCCGCCCCGCCCTGGAATCCCTCCTCGCCCTCCGCAACGCTGTCCTTGACGGCCGCTTCCGCTGGGGCGCCCGCCTCGACTTCTTCATCCGCTCCCCCCGCGACAAGACCGACCCCTCCTCCCTCTCCAAGCGTAAGCTCCGCGTCCTCCTCACATCCGCCCAGCCCCCGCCCTTCCAGGACCGCATCGTCCAAGAAGTCCTTCTCATGATCCTTGAGCCCATCTACGAGGCTCGGTTTTCTCAAAAATCCTTCGCTTTCCGCCCTGGCCGCACTCCCCACACCGTCATACGCGCCATCCGCCGCAGCTTCGCCGGCTACCTCTGGTACATCAAGGGCGACCTCAGCACCATTCTTGACGGGGTCAAGCCTGCACTTATCATCAATGCGTTGATTCGGGATGTCAGAGATAAGAAAGTCGTGGACTTGATCAAGTCGGCACTCACAACGCCGGTCATCACCGGCCGCCCGATAGACGAGGAGGCCGCCAACAAGAAGAAGAAGAAGAGGAAGTATCAGAAGAAGCGGGTTTTAGCTGAGGATGAGCCGAAGCCGGACCCCTATTGGCTCCAGACCTTCTTTGGCTTCGCTCCGGAGGAAGCGGAGAAGCTCCCTGATTGGGGTCATTGTGGCGTCTTGAGCCCGTTGCTTGCGAATGTGTACCTCGATGAGCTTGACAAGTGGATCGAGGAGAAGATCAAGGAGTTCTACCGGCCATCCAAGTCTGATGTTATATGGACCGGCGGTGAAGAGCAGGGGAACACGTCATGGCCGGAATTTGTCCCGACCAGCGGCCCTGACAAGACGCGGAAGATGGACTACATTCGATTTGGTGGGCACTTCTTGATCGGGGTCAGGGGGCCCCGGGCAGATGCTGCAGTGTTGAGAAAGCAGCTGATTGAGTTCTGTGACCAGAGGTACCAGCTAAAATTAGACAATGAGAGCCTCCCCATTGAGCACATCACCAAGGGGATCATGTTTCTTGACCATGTGCTGTGCCGTCGAGTGGTGTACCCGACACTGAGGTACACGGCAACCGGCGGGAAGATCATCAGCGAGAAGGGTGTAGGAACACTATTATCGGTCACTGCTAGCCTGAAGCAGTGCATCAAGCAGTTTAGGAAGCTTCAATTCTTGAAGGGTGATCGGGACCCTGACCCACAGCCCTGTTTCAGGATGTTCCACGCCACACAGGCGCACACTAACGCCCAGATGAACAAGTTGTTGCTAACTATGGTGGAGTGGTATCGGTATGCCGATAATCGCAAGAAAGTTGTGAACTTTTGTTCTTATATCATAAGGGGATCCTTGGCAAAACTGTATGCTGCCAAGTACAAGCTGCGGTCAAGGGCGAAGGTGTACAAAATTGCATCGAGGAATCTCAGCCGGCCGTTGAAGGAGAAGAAGGGGCAGTCTCCGGAGTACCATAATTTGTTGCGGATGGGTCTGGTGGATTCAATTGATGGGCTTCAATATACCCGGATGTCTCAGGTGCCTGAGACAGATTACACCCCATTTCCAAGTGGCTGGAGACCGGATCATGAGAAGGTTTTGTTGGAGTACATAAGGCTGGAGAGCCCAAGGACTCTTGAAGAGCAGCAGAATTGTCTTAGGGAACAGGGCCTTGGAACCCCACAAGATTATGTTTCAATGCTTGTTTGGAACTACAAGAAGAGTGCTCTTGTCATGGTTCCTCTGGTGGAGAATGACGCCCAAAGAGCTAAAGAGGAGTTGCTGGGATCAAATAGGGATGAAATCCAGGAAAAGATAGGAGAAGAGGAAGCGAATGAAGGTGTTTTACGGGCTGCAGAGATGTGAGGGTCACATGTTCAGATCCGAGAATTTCTCTGAGTGTTTGCATTGAGTATGAAAATAGGAGAACAACATGCTGCAGTTTCTGAGTTTTATTCTGATTGGCAACCAACAATTATACCCGTATATTAACTATAAGGATAGTCTGTACATTAGCAAAAATGTATCACTAAAATCTGTTGGACAAAATTATATCCATTAATTTGATTAAAAAAATGCTTCTTTGTTCTTTGTCCAAGGTACTATCATCTCACAAATATCCCTAGGTGGATCTTATAACTTTAATTCTATAATGGTACTAATTGTTCAGAGTGCCAATTCAAGAAACAGCCAGCTGCAAAGCACTGGTCAGTGCATGCAAAGAAAAGAGTTAAGCTGAAGCCACTTTATCATTTTATGTGGACATGTGCTGGACAAGGTATGCTCTTTACTAGCCAAAGTTTCGGAATCTGTACTTTATAATTGCTCATTAAATTATATTTTTAAAACAAATTGATTTATTGATCTTGACAATCAGTTTAGATTATTGAATGTTCTCTTCTTTTACCTTGGATTTGAATTTAAGTAACATATCTGCATGATTGTCTCTCATCAGCTTAGTTTTGCCTTTTAGCTGCTCTATGTAACTTGCAGTCAGTGGCTGCAGATCAAACTTGGTAGACGCTACTAGATTTAAGATTTTAGAATATAAGCAGCTTATAATGATGCACATATAAATCATGATTATCAGCATGACAAATGTCTTAACTTGCTGCTAGTATTGGAACATCCAGTTTCCTTGATTATTATTTTTTTTGTCTACTACAATAATTAATGCTATAGTTTGTGCTGACAGTTAAACAAATAAATCTAAATTTTGGGAGAAAATTAACATTGCTAGGAACTAGGATTCACGGTTTCAGTATTGGGTATTGTACCAGTTTGGTACCAAGTTGGCATAGTATGATACTATACTATATTGACACTTAGTACATAGATTATTTTAATTTATTTTATTATTAATGTTATTTTATTTCATATTATTTGAAGATTATATGATTGCTTAATAAGTAGACACCATAAACCACCTCAATCATAATATTATATATTTTAAACATATTAGTGATTTTTATAATTTAGTTTTACTTAATAAATGTGATAATTTATAAAATATTGTAAAAACTATGTATGTTGTCCTAGAAAATTTCCCAATCACCAATATGCATTCTCATATTTTTCATGATTTTTAGTTGGGTTAGTAATTTTTAAGTTGTTAAGTACTTAAAGAATTCGATAATTTACATTGTAATGCAGAACATGTACAAATTACTGGAGGAAATATTCTTAAATGTATGATTTTGTTTTAATGTATTGATTGTCGTTACATCTACGTTATACCATGAAATCATGCTAAAATATAAAATTTGACACGATTTCTCTTTCTTTTATCATTTTCTTGTTTATTTTAGGTATAGAAAAAGGAGAAAAAGAGAAGAATAAAAAGAGAGGGATTGCACCTGATAAATGACAAAAAATCCCTTCTTCCCTTGTTTTTCTTACCTTCCTCCTCTTCCCTTAGCATTCTTAGTAGAAGAGCGAGGAGGAAGGCTTCGAGATGCCATCTCCCTTTTTTTTTCTCATGGGAAGGCTGGAAATCAGTACCAAGAAGAATGGGTCTGATCGGTCTGCTTGGTTTGGATCAGTTTGAACCAGTTGAAGCTAGTTTAGCCTAAGTTCCAAATTGACCTAGTTCTATATTGTTTGGTGTGGTATATCTTGGACTGGACGATTCGAGTGTGTAGTTGGTAGTCATTGTTTTAGTAACATCAGGGCCGTAAGTCTGGAGTGCCAAACTTGGGTCTAGATGCCAAATCTGAAATGAGCCAAACATGGGGCAGGAAGGCGTTGGGTGAAAGGTAGGGTAATAGTAGGGCCCTGGAAAGTTGTTTTAATACTATATATATTTTATATAATTTAAATAATTGTGGACTTGGGCTTGGTCAAAGGTTGTCTAAGCTTGTCTTGATTTTGTTTGGTCCTTAAAATTTAAGCATGGTTCGGTCCAGCCCTTTGCTGGACCTTTTTCAGTCTGAAGCCAGGGTTGGTGAGCCTTAGGGTGGATAGGCTCACTTACTCTCTTGGTGGTGGGAGGTTATGTGCAAGCCATGGCAAAATTTTGCCATTGTAAACTGGTGAGTATATTGGCCATCAATATTAAGTCAAAACTCTAGTCTCTGGATAATGACATTCAGCAAGAAGAATCTAGTGAATATTACCTACAAATCTCATTGTATTGTCAAGGTAGAAATCCACCATATCCATCGTGGGAATATTAGAAGATATTCTTAATTTTTAGGAACAATTTCAAATAGTTTAATCCAATTGAATTATGGTGGTGGAATGTTACTTTATATGTATTATAAGTGTTCAAGGAGTGAAAATTTAAGCTCGTTGCTGTCAAGCTCCAATAGCGTGCTTTTACCTGGCATGAGGGTCCATAAGTGCAGCTTGTATGGACAACTCAACTCAACTCAACTCATCTAACCCTTTTCCCAACTACATGGGGAGCTTGTATGGACAGCAAACAAAAAAAATGCACATGACCAGAGATTTTGAAGCTTCCATGTGTTTAACTCTGGCCTTGTGCTTTCATCAGAATTACAATCGAAAATACATCTACCTGAACAAAAAGTTGCAAAGCACTATGGATGTAAAGCCATTTTCCTATTAAAATCCTTGTATGATTGAAGTTTAGATATATTTGTATAATTACCAACCATATTCCTTTTTACCCACTCCTGTTAAAAGACCGAACAACTTTAAAAAGAGATGATGCCTCGAGCTACTAAATCCTTGTCTTCCTTGGATTAGCACTATTTTCTTTTCTCAGTGAAAGCGTCTTAAAACAAATTGCCTGCATGATGATGGAAGTATTATAACCTACCTACTTTTGAAAATCTTATAGAACATGCAAACTTGATAAGGATGTGTAAAGAGCATCATTTGTCAGATTATGTCCAAGTTGCTATACTAATCCAATTTCAGAATGTTGGAATATATATCAGCAGTATTTATCTGAAGATGAAGATTGCCAGAGGGATGAGAGTATTGCTTCCAATTCAATCCATGGTGAGTTTGTAGATGTTGCAGTGCATCTTAATTCTGTTACATCTGCAAATGCTCATTTATTTTTGGCTCCATGATTTTAGAGACATTTCGTATGAAAGATCATTGTTGTATATCTGTTTGTGTTCATCCTGATTGTAGATCTTAACAAAGATATATGGTTCATGATCAAAACAACACAACTTATGGTAGACATTTTGCATTGAAGATGCATGATATATATCTCACTACCTTGTTTAATCGAGACTTTTTTTAATTACTTGGTAACCATACTAGGTGTTGGAATTTATTTTGTAACTAATTTTTTTGCTGTCATATAGAAGTGTATCACTTTAAGCCTACAGACCCATTAGGTCCAAGAATAAAATTAATGATCTTTGCACAGTACAATCATTGAAGCTTAAGAAGTTGAGATTGTGCTAATGGTTCTTCGATGCAGACTAATTTAACTAATCTATAAGTGTATATGCATCAAAGAAAACTTCCAAGTGGAAGTCATAGGGTTCAATTTTCTCATAGAGGAAGGGCTGCAAAACCTTTAATAGGTTCAGTTCTTACCCTTTCATATCTGTTTTTATACTGGACATGCTTTTGGAAAAGATTATGGCTTGGTATTTAATCCAAACTAGAAGTTCTTAAGCGTTAGAGACAGGTGATCGTGGAAAGTTCTTAGACATTGTTTTGGTGCATTTCGAGGGTGCCAACTTGCTTGGCTGGTAGAGTCACTGGATACCAGTGACTTGATTCAAATCCTACCTTGACCCAATTTCAGCTAAGCTTCCTCCCATCTTAGTTCTTAAAAAAGAAAAAGAAAAAGGGAAAAAACTACTAGGACTGGCATTACAAGATCCTTCTTTGTTAAGGTGGAGCCATGGAATTCTTTATACTTGCTAGGATTGTGCTTCCTCATGGTTTAGTTGTCTTTCTTCATGGACATTGTTGTTTTGAAGCTTCATGATTGTTGTTTTATATTTACAAGGTGTTCCTTTTGGATTCAAATCCCTTAGGCTTGCCACCCTATGCTTGGCTAGTAAAGTTTTTTTTTTTTAAAAAAAAAATACATAAAGTGAGGGAAGACCCATCTGTGGTTATTACCTTGGTCCAAATAATCAGGAGTGCACTACCAAAGAAGCAAACCTGGAATTTCCTCCTAGGGAGGAGGGGCGTGACAAATGGGTCATCTCCTTGATTACATGGGACTGGATTGTTATAAATTACAGTGGAACATTTTGTAAGAGGGGTAAATCCATCTATTGATAGCTATGGTAATGGTCATTACCTTGTTATGTTTCTGGCACTCCAAGGTCCTACGATGGAAGGACTCGGGATAGACCTAACTTTTGACCCTTTTTTTTGTTAATACAAAGTGGCTGCCGCATGACTCAAACCCTTGTTATTGTGCTTGTCAGTCCAAGCGATTTACCATTGCATCAAGTAATGGCCCCATTATTGATAGCCAGGGCATTGCATACTATTATGAGGATATAGGATTTGTACCATTAGTAGGGATTTTCGGTCGTTAATCTGCTTGTTACGATTTATGACAGCGTGTGCCACTCCACATGATTTTTGTGAAGGAAGCATAAGTTGGAAAGGGTACAGGAGCGGAGGTTGTAAAGGTCAGTTATCAAAAGGCTTGCAAAATATAAATTGTCAGTAATTAGTCTATGTGAAAGAAAATAACCTTCTGAGAAATAACTTATCTATTATCTCATGTTCACATATTCAGTAAATTGTTATTGATCATATCAAGAAATTAACTGAGTCTCTTATTTCCAAATATGAAAAATTCAAAATGAAATGCAAAAATTGACTTATATTTATTTGGTAGAGCTAGATTTTCGCTTGATAGTCATGGCTTAATTTCTATCAGTATTAATGGACTGATGAAAATATCAGGCTGGTGGCAAATCTGTTGAGATTGTTCTGGCACCCTTGAGGGAAGATATGATTTTGAGCTGTGGTCATTTTCAATCTTGTTTCTCTCAAACTATATTACAGAATTGTGTCCTATTGTGCATCTGTAGCACTTTCAAACTGCTATAGGAACCTTTATTTAGCACAGCGTATTTATCTCTGTTGCACTGTTTCCTGATTCTTGTTGTTTTGGCAATTAAAATTTTGTCTGAGGCTTATTGAAGAAAAAGAGATGACGAGTGAAGTTAGAATCGGTTGGTTTCTGGTGCAATAGAGTTATATATATATATATATATATATATGGAAGGGGGGATTGGTCCTAAATAGAGCGAGTGAAGGAAGGAGATTCATGTAGCCGATTCCATGTAGTTGGGAAAAGGCTTAGATGAGTTGAATTGAGTTGAGTTTTTTATATTTGAAAAAGGGGGGGGGGGGGAGGAGGGAGAGAGAGAGAGAGAGAGAGTTGAACCAAAATCTGGACATCGATCTACATAAAAAATAATTTGTCATCATCAATTTACAGAAAGTAAAAGGAGTAATTTACCATATCGGTTGATTATTGTTAGTATATGACTGATGACATTTCTCTCTCATCCAGGGCAGGGCTCTCCAGTACAAAATACCAGTATTACAAAGTGGCATTAGGAGTTTAGGCACACAGTGATTGCTCACTCATCACCTTGCCAAAGTCTCTAACTCTGGCAAGCAGCATTCCCTTGTCGAGAAACCATGGAGAATTTGACCAAGTTATGGTTATACAAAAGCACTAAATACAAAAATACAAACATAAAATTTGATATTTCAGACTGTAACTTGCTTTCCCGTCTGGGATAATTCAGCCTCTTTCGAGTGCCTGTCATCATCAAATTTACAAAAAATATTCA